>NW_004624907.1:1349165-1391819 GCF_000247695.1 Heterocephalus glaber
AATTTTTTTTTTTTGGTACTGGGGATCGAACTCAGGACCTTGTGGTTGCGAGACTGGCAGTGGCACCACTGAGCTAAGTCCCCGGCCTGTGTTTTTAAATTTTTGATGGTCAATTTTTGTCTTCAATGGATTATGCTTTCTAGTTTGTGATGTAAGAACTCTTATCCAAGATTTTTAATTAAAATTTTAAAGTTTCAAGTTTTACATCTAGGACTATAATCCATTTGAGTTAATCTTTTTATAGGGTATGAGGTCAGGATCCCTTTTTGGCATATGGACGTCCAATTAACTGTTCTCTCTTGCGCTCTCTTTCTCCTGTCTCAAGACAACAATCTTTTCTCTCATGAAAACTGGGGGAGAGGCTCAGATAGTTTGTTCAGCTCTCAGTTGCGGTTACATAGTGGCTAGGCCTGGGACATCTCTCTCCTTATGTGCTCTTGGAACCCCTCCAAGTGGGCCTCTGCACAGTGAGTTTGGGCTTCCTCCCAGTATGGATGTTCAGGGCTCCAGCTTCTTGGTTTTTGTTTTGTTTTGCTTTTTTTTGGCACTGGGGATCAAACTCAGGATCTTTCGCTTTCGAGGCAGGCAGCAGCACCACTGAGCTAAACCCCCAGCCCAGGACTCCAGCTTCTTAAATATCTTTCAGGGTTGAATTGCTGTCACATCTTTGTGAAAAATCCAGTGTGTAGGGTTTTTCTCCCTGACCCCTGGTTCTATTAGTCTTTGCACCTATTATTTGGTCAAATACTGCACAACTATGGCTCTTGTAGCTTTAGTATCTCAAAGTTAACAATGTGTCTTCCAGACCCATTCTTTTTCAGAATTAATTTGGCTATCTTAATTTGCCTTTTAGTAATTGTTAGAATCAGCTTTTGATTTTTAAAATAAACTCTTGAGATTTTTCTTGGGGTTGCATTTAATACATAAATGAGTATGGAGACAATTGATGTAGCAGTATTGAATGTTCCCAACCATAGAAATGGTATAATTTGTTTAGGACTCCTTTGGTTTCTTCCATCAAAAATCTATACTTTTCAGCATATTGATACTGTACATATTTTATTAGGTTTGTACATAAGAATTCCATGTTTTTGGGGGCTAAATTAAATGGTACTATTTTTCAAACTTCAATTTCCATTTATTTATTACTAGTATGTGGAAATATTGATGACTGTTTTATGTTAAACTTGTATTTTTACAGCCTTGCCAAACCAAATAGTTTAAGTGGGTGTTCTATGAATTCCTTGGGGTTTTCTATGTAGACAATCATGTCTTCTGCAAAAGATTTCTTTTTCCTTGCCAACATATAATATACCTATTATAGCAATTCAACTATGACATGGAGAAACTCCAAGTTTAGGTTTGGATGTCAAAAATCATGATGGTAGTCTTTAGGGATGATCAAAGAAAGGTAAAGGATGGTGGTTGCTGTCCAGGACAAGGTCCAGGACAAGTAAAGAATAGTCATTATTCAGGCACTGTATAGAGGGGAGGTCCTGCCAGCAGGAAGTCTAAAAGATAGTTGGAGGGCACACGTACTTGGGGGATGGTGGGTGACCCTTATCAGGATTGGGAAGGAGATGAAGCTTATGGGTTGTTCACACTAAAAGTCCAGGAGCAGGTGTGGCTCGATGGTAGAGCACTTGCCTGGTATGCATGAGGCCCTGGGTTCAGTTGCCAGTACGCTAAAACAAAGTCCAAGTTTCCTATTATTTTCACAATTCGCCCCTGATATTTGGGTTAGCACAACAATCTCTTGATCTTTGAGAGAGAGCAAGTTGGCCAAGTTGACCCAATATATTTAGTAAATTTACAAAAGGTTTTTAAAGACTAAAGAAGGAATTGTTGCCACTACCAGCCAAATAGGATAAGTAGGTATTGGGGTTGTTTGAAAGAAATGGGAATGAAGAGAGCAAATACTGCTTCGCTGGCTATGGCATACAGCTGCTTTCCTCCGGCCAAATTTTGCCCCCAAGTTTGAGAGAAGTAGGACACTGGACATTGTGAGTCATGATAGCTCAGCCATGGCCAAATTCTGGTAAACATTTCTAATGTATTCTATGATGGCTTCATAAATTTTTCCTCTTAGCACAGTATCATCAGTGCTTGGGACAGTAAGCCCTTGAGTGTCCTGTCTGCATAAGTTTTGAGCAATGGTAGGCTACAGAGATTTAGGAAAAAAGTGCATTTACATTGGGGTCCTTCAAAAGCAACATGAATTGTGGTTTTGATTTTAGAGAATTGAGGTCAGAATAAAACAGGTCAATAACTATTAATCTCATTTATTGTAAGGCCCTTAATTGGAGATAGCACACATTGAGATTTGGTCCTCTGAAGTACGGCACCATTCATTTTTATTTGTCGTAAGGGTAGGCCAAATGGGGCCATTGAAAGAAAAAATAATGTGAGTATCCCTTTGCCACCATATCATTAAAAGTGGATCTTATGGGCTGGGGATTTAGCTGAGTGGTTCCAGCACTTGCCTCGCAAGCACAAGGTCCCAAGTTCGATCCCCGGTACCAAAAAAAAAAAAAGGATCTTAATTCCTTCAGACCTTCTTTACTGTAACCCTGTGGGGTGTTTACAATTGTAATGGGGAATAACATTCTCTGAGATCCACTCAGAGTTGTCATTTGCGAGGACATTTATTTTGGGCTTCTCACTTTTACTCTCAACACCTCGACACCAAAAGCAGAGGGGCTTTCTACACCATTTCTCCAACTCTGACACCAACTGGGTGTCAAGAAATTAACTTCACTTCTGACAGTAAGTATTTGAAGTTAGCTTCGGATCTCACAGGTTAAGGGCTCAGTACTACAAAACTGCTTCCAGTTCAGACTCAATTTTTATATCTCCTGACCAAGTGGCTCTCATCAAATTCCTAATTCCCTAGAACAAATCACAGAACTTAGGGCAACAGTTAATTTGGTATTACTAATTTTATTATAAAGGACAAAACTCAGGAATGGCCACATGGAAGAGATGCATAAGTCTAGATGTTGGGGGTGGGCGGCACTGAGAGTTTCCATTCCCTGTCTAGGGTGGAAACCTGGATGCCTTTACCAACTTGGAAGATCTCTGAACCCTGGTAAAAGGATATTTGTGGCAATTTTATTATGTAACCATGACTGATGAAATCATTTGCCATTACAACCGAATTCAATCTGCCTGCAGCCCTTCTTTCCCTTCCTAAAGATGGGTGGGCTGAAAGTTCCAGCCTCACTATGGAAATGTTTTGAAACTTAAGAAGTGTTGCTTTCATATGTACTAGGGATGTCATTGTCAATGAAGTGTGCATTTTAAAATGGATAATTTTGTTTTGTGAATTACACCTCAAAAATAACATCATGTTAAAATATTTTCTATGGCAAAGGGAAATACTGTAAAGTCAAAAGAAAAATAAAGTATTAGGAAGGAAAAAAGAATAATTTTATGAATACATAAATGATTCTTAAATGTTGAGGGAAAATCGGCAAACAATTTGAACAATTTACAAAATATATAAAAATGGGCCTTGGGAAATATAAAACGATGTTCTATTTCTTTTACAAAACAGAAATGTGCATTCTTAAAAACTATATTTAGATGCCATTCTACCCCCATTCTTTATACTATCAGTGTTAGCCTCGTCACTTCAGATTATAGCGAATATTAGCTTCCTTTCAGACATCCACTGACCTCGAAAGTCGTTTCCTGTTAATTCCTGGAAGATTATATCTCCTCACTTTTTCCCTTTCCAGCTACAGTCCTGTTAGAGAATTTAAAGCATTTGCACTTCAAGAAGGGCTATCTATGAGACATTTTCTTTTGAAGACTTGAGGTAAGAGTAAAGACAATTAAATCTTCCACATTGCCCAATACCTCTTGACAGCGAGACAAGCTCCTCTGTGGCATTGTGGGAAGTGTAGTCCAGATGCTCCCTGGAATCCTGCGTATTTCTGTCACGCGCACGGATTCCCGGGAGTTCTGGGAGTTGTAGTCCAGGAGCGCTCTGACGCTTTGTACGCTTAAACTTCGGGTGTGTGAAGTTGCGGCTTTTTTGTCCGTGGTGGTTTGAGTCACTTTAAGGTCTTGCAGGTCCTTACCAATTTCTTGGACCTATGTTGGCATCCTCAATGACCGAGCTGTCGATTTAGGAGAAAAGAAGCGTCGGCGGAGAGCGCAGGATTGAGGAATGTTGAGAGCAGCAGTTTTAGGGTTTTTTTTTTGCAGGAAACTGCTTGCGTTTGGGGGTGTTCCAGCCCTGCTCATGTCTGTCCTTCTGCCTGACTCTTTAGGTAATGAGTCTTCCTCTCTGTGGAGACCAAAGTAGTGAACGAATATTGGTTTCCTCTCAGATACTGCAGGGACCGTCTGAAGATATCTTTCTAGTTCCTTCTCAGATGCCTCAGGATCCAGCCGACCACCCACTCCTGAGCTCCCTGGCCCAGGAATGAATGATCATGTGTGTGCCCAGCAACCAGGGGATTTTGTGCCATGCTGCTCTATTCCCATATTCTTTTCTCTATCTCATTCTATTAACATCTGTCCAGGGGTGACCTGGTTCCTGCTTAGCACCATTCAGTAGTTCCCCACAAGTCATCCAGCTGCTGCATTCCCAGGCCGATGTCTCCACCTTGGGCCAAGCACGGGGTGCATCTCTTCTCCCAGCCATAGTCTTTTAGACCAGACCCCACTCACAGTGTCAGTCCTGCAGAACAGGTTTACCACTTACCAACTTGTGTGAGCCTGTGAGATGGGACACACTCATATACAGCAAGTTATGTAAAGCCAATTTATTATTCATAGATGGCAGGATGGCATGGTGGTGCATGGCTGTAATCCCATCACTCAGGAGGCTGAGGCAGGAAGATTGCTGCAAGTTCGAGGTCAGTCTGGGTTACATAGTGAGTTCAGAAAAAAGATGGCCGGAAGGGACAAAAGAAGCCAAGGACTCATTGAGCTGGTCTCCCAACCCCCAAATAAGCTACCTGGGGTGGGTAGACATTTGATGGCTCGTGCCCCACTTGCACCACAACTGAGACACCCCAAAATGCAGTTTGCCTTGGTTATATATGTCAGTGTTGTCATGACTACGGGGAAGTTCCTCCCTACCTCCAAATGTCGTATCCACAAGAGGGACAGGAACAAAGCCCAGGCTGCTTCAGCAGTATCTCAGGATATTGCCTTCCTGGACATTCTATGGTTACTTGTGAGAAGTACATTTAAGAAAACGATAGGACTGAACTGGTTCAAGGCTATCCTGAAAACTATCCTGGAGTTACCGTAGCTCATTAATTTGGCAGACACTAGAGAAAAGTGATTGCATGTAGGGTTCTTTTTGAAAAAGAACAATGGGCATTATCAAACGTTGTTAGGACTAAAACACTAAATGCTGCTGGAGCAGTTGGTAAGATTCACTGAAACCTAAATATATGTAGCCCCCAATGTGCATTGAGAGTTCTAGAGGGTTGCTTATTAGTACCAGTGAGTGTGCAGAGTAAAGATGGAAGACTTAAAGATTAAAGATTTTCATCACTACACTTCTAGTGAAGCTCAGGAAAATCAATGTGTCACACAGACAGAGTGAGTGGAGTCTGTGAGCCTACCGAAGTCTCTCAAAATCCAGAGCAACTCCCCACTCATCCTCTCTGTCTGCTCAGTGCTACCTGTCTCCCAGTAAGCATTGGTCATATGATTGAAATTATATGTGTTTGATGTGGTAGGAGACAGTGACCTTCAAGGACGTGGCTGTGGTCTTCAGTGAGGAGGAGGTGGGCTGCTGGACTTTGCCCAGAGGAAGTTGTACCGAGACATGATGCCGGAGAACTTCAGGAACCTGCTCTCCGTGGGTGAGGACATTACTGAGGCGCCCTCCATAATGGAATGTCAGTGCCCAGGAGTGCCTTTGTATCCTTGGATGTTCAAGTTTGAGTATGCAACCATTAGAAGTTGACTTTTCCTTTGAAAACTTTAATTCAGGACTTAGTAATATCCTAACCAAAGTTATGAACATGAAAAATGCATTTTGCATCATAGTAAGGTCAAACACTTTCTATATGCATGTGATGTACATGAGTGACTTCATACACACTTTTTCCTGCTAGTCATAATGCTCCGATACTTTGTACTCAAGTTCTTTCTTCTAGATGCTTATTATAAGTTTTTAAATTGATTTCAAAGCTCCCTTAAGTTTTATAGTCTACAATTGGAAAATGATTATAAAAGTCTATTTATCTTCATCCTATATCTTTTCCCACTCTGTTTTCAAAGAGATAGTCCAACCACCTCAGGTAGAACTGATCAGGGCATAACTGTTCATGCTTTCTTTTCACCCCAGCTGACTCTTGCTACTTTCACACTGAGCTACATTCCACGGTCCCCCATCTTTTTTATTTTGAGACAAAATATTGCTAAGTTTACCAGGTTGGGCTGAAACAATCCTCCTGCCTTAGCCTACCAGAGTGCTGGAATTACAGGTGTGTGACACCACTCCTGGATTGTCCACCTGTTTATTTTCTTACCACCCTTTTGCTGTCTCATGCTTCCAAATTGCCAAGTCTCTTTCCTGAATTATTGCAGTAGTCTTCATACTGGCTCCTGTGTGCTTACCCCTAGGATTTAAATCCTATTCACCATATCACAGTCAAAGTGATCCTTTGGAAATGTGCATCCAATTTCCATTCCTCTGCTGAAAGCCTTTAATAACTTCTTATTTTTCTCAAAGTTAAAAAAACCCTTTATATGGCTTTTAGAGACCCCTGAGTTCTGGTATCTTGCCTTCTTGACTACATCTTGTCTTTCTTGCTCAGTCTTTTCCAGACACCCTGTCTTTCTGCTGTTTCTCATACCTGCAAAGGACACTGTATTTCCTGTGCCTGCTCTAACAAATTCCCAGAAATTTAGCAGATTAAAGAACAAAAATGTACAGTGGTACCTGGGTTCATGAACTTGATTCTTTCCACAATTCTTGTTGCAAACCGAGTTGAACCCATTTATGTTCACCAGGGAGAGAAATGCTACAAGTATTATAAGTGTGGTAAGGGATTCAGTCAGAACTCTTGCCTGCAAACTCATCTGAAAGTCCATACTGTAGAGAAACCATTCAAATGTGACCAGTGTGGGAAAACTTCATTCATAGATCGACACTGACTGTCCATTGAGAAACCTTACAATTGTGATTGTGAAGAATGTGGGCAGGCCTTCATTCATGATTCACAGCTGCAGGAGCATTAGAGACTCCACACAGGGGAGAAAGTGTCCAAATGTAATATATGTGGCAAGAGCTTCTGCCTTAGCTCAGCACGATCCACCCAGGGTAGAAACCATAAAATGTGAGGACTGTAGGAAGCATTTCACTCATAGCTCAAATCTTCATATGCATCAGAGGGTCCATACAGGAGAGAAATGTTATAAGTGTGAAGAATGTGGTAAATGCTTTATTCGGCCTTCACAGTTTCAGGCCCATTGGAGAACTCCTACTGGAGAGAAACCATATGTATGTAAAGTGTGTTGTAAGGGCTTCATTTGCAGTTTGTTTCCAAGTGCAATAGAGGGTCCACACTGGAGAAAAACCATATAAAGGTTTTTTTCCTTCTTTTCTTATATATTTTTTTTCTTTTTTTTCCTCATTTTTTTTTCTTTCCCTTCTTTCCTTTCCCCTACCACCCCCACTTCCCCTTCCCCTTTGAACCTTTGCTTTCTATTTCACATTATCTATTATACATTTTGGTCCTCATTTACACTTTCAGTTTCTCACACCAGAGAGACAATTCAGTATTTACACATGTGTGTCTTATTTATTTGACTTAAGAGTATGGCCTTGATATGCATCCATTTAGCTATAAATGTCTCTAGTTTATCATTCTTTATGTCTGAATAGTACTCCATTTTAGAAAAAAACCACATCTTCTTTATCCAGTCACTAGTTGATGGGCATTTGGGCTGTTTCCAAGCTTTAGCTATTACAAACTGTGCCGCTATAAACATGGGTGCACATATATCACTGTGGTATGATGCTTTTAATTCTTTTGGGAAGATACCCAGCAGGGGAATAGCTGGGTCAAATGGGACTTCTAATCCTAGAAAAAACAAAAACAAAGCTTTTGTATATAGGGAGCGGTGGAGAGGTGGAAGGGAGGGAAGGGGAATGGGAAAAAACAAGAATTAAGATATATCTCATACAGGTACAAATTCCCAATGATGAATATGATCATAATGTATACCTAAAATGTACCAATAAAGTTAATTTTTAAAAAAGAAACCATATAAATGTGATGTGTGTTGTAGTCTTCAGTCAGTCTTCATGGCTCCAGTATCCCAGGCAAGTTCACACAGGGAGAAACCTTACACGTGTGAGATATGTGCTAAGACCTTCAGCTGGAGAGCAAATCTTGAAAGCCATCACAAAACTCATGTTAGTGATATACTGTGAAAGTGATAAGAGCGGTAAGAACATTAGAGACTCATCAGAAGAAGGAAGTGGTACAAAGTGATATCTTTGAAAAGCTCAGGTCTCACCTGAATTCTCATAGTCATCAGGTTTTATAGGACAGAAAATATCTAATTTACTTAAATCAGTGTTTAAGCAACAGCTCAATAATCCCCACACAGCTGAGAACCCTTCCAAGTGGCACTGTCTGAAATTTAACATTGGTCATACGTCACTTAAGACAGGATCTAGAAAGAAACTGAGTTATAACAGGCCTTCAGCAAAAGTACTGTGACAGACATTCCAGAATTCCTGTCTGCTGTGTGTTAGCTCTGTAGGGCAGGAACTTTGCAGCCAAATCTGTACAGTCAACGTTGACAAGTTCTTGTTGATATGCTCAGTACTTGTTTATTAAATGAGTCAAAAGGAGAAGATGCACAAAACTTGAAAGTGATAGAGGTGGAAACTTGCAAAATAAAATTATTCAGGAAAATGAATATTTGTTAACATGCAGAAAACCACTTAATGCTGCATCCCTTGATGTTGATGTGATATCACCCTATTGCAGTTGACTGCTGTCCACTTCCAGCCTCTGCCCTCAGGTTAGGTTCTTAGTAGTTGGAGGATGCCTGGTTTTCCAAGGGTTTTATATATTATAAGTTGAACGATCCTCTGTTATTTTTAGATAGTGCCAAATGAATGTTCATTTACCTTACAATTATAGGTTACTGAATATTGCACAACTGAATTTTATTCACCAATATTGAGGAAGGGGCTTAATGTCACAGTTTGGAAGTGTCAGAGGTAGTTACCCAAGGCAAGATTTTCTTTATTGACTTTGATTTATTATTGATTTCTAATTCTCTGAATTTCTACACAGACTTTTTGAAATGATTGCTTTCCAATTACTGTAGCATTCTCTTATCAAAACTTCTCAGGAAAGTGCTACACCATAGTCTTACGCCACACCCATGAAGTAAATAACAAAATATCTTATGGAAATTTTATGATTTTATGAAGTTTATCATTGAAGCAAAATCAACATTCACATACTTTTCCTTCTTGGTAGCAATAAAACACAGTTTTAGAAAGTATATATCAGAACATAGATTGTACATCTTTTTGATCTGGAAATCATATAACTGGAGAATTTTATTATGAAATTAAAATACCAAAAATTATGTAACAACATATCAGTGATCTCACTGTTTTTAAGTTGAAGCATGTGTTCATCTGTAGGAAATTGATGAATAAATATATATATTTCCTATGTTATTAATCTGAAGCCATTCAAATGATGGAAAATATCTATAATGTCAGGAGAAATGGAAAATATCTATAATGTGAGCTTTGTAAGATCATAAATTGTAGCTTTTGTAGCAGATCCAAACTTAAATCTTCGTGAGTATATGTCTATATGTGTATACATGCATAAGATAATGGGTAAAGAGATACTCTTCCTTACTAATTTTCTTTAGCAACGAGCACTTTGTGGTAGTTTTTCCATTTTGTAATTTCATTAATTGTTTTGGCTTTGTATTGAACAGTGTTATTAAAGCAATAAATTATGTACAATAGTATTTGAAAAAGTACCAAATAATCCCTTACAAGTAGAGCCTCAAAATATGATCATTTCATATTGTTATGTGGGACAGGAGATCCCAGAATTAAATAATGTGCTGTGGAAGCTAATTGCGCAAATGCACATAATTTTCTGGTTGTTTGGCTATGCAGATAAATTGATGAGTATGAACAACTCTATTTTTGCAGTTAAGGCATGCTACAATCCATAACAGGGAGAAGGCATATCCTGGAAATAGAAACAAAATGGAGATCCATATGTTGTGGAGGGATTCCAGAATAAGATCCCTGAAGGAAAGGTATGAGTAAGGAGAGGACATAGCATAGCATAATAGCAGTGGGCCTTCCCTGGAATGTGGAGCCAGTAAGGACAAAGTGGGTTTGGATGTCATTTCATATGACTTAGACATGATTGTGATATTTTCAGTGTAGTTGAATAAAGAGCTTTACTCGATCAGTTACATCTAGTCGGGAGACCAGTTCCCCCACTTGATTTTCGGGAGCATCTCTTTGCATAATGCTCAGTACCTATTAAGGTTCATGCTGTCTCAATTTGCATGGTGCATGAGTTGTTCCCAAGACCACCTCTACATTCTGTCATTCACAAAGAGGACTCAAGACACCCTATTTTTTCATACTCATGACTGATATCTCACTATAATGATATTAGAGTGAAAGGATACAAAGTAAACTAGCAAAGGGAAAATGCTCATTGGATGTAGTCTGGGGAAAATCAGGTGCAAGGTTGCAAGAGTCCTATGCCTGTTACACATGATTTACTAAGTTAGTTCAGCATTAGATTGTAAAAATCTGGGCCGGGGACTTAGCTCAGTGGTTCCGCAGCCTGCCTCGCAAGCGCAAGGTCCCGAGTTTGATCCCTGGTACAAAAAAAAAAAAAATCTGTGAAAAATATCTACCAGGGAATCTCAGCAGAGTCTTAGTGACCTAGGTTCTTTTTAGGAAATGGTGACTTAGGCAACCTCTGTTAAGCTCATTCTAAAATTCTAGACTCCCCAAAGGACAACTGGTATTCAGCATCAACCACATTGTACAAATAGCTTAGGCATTGTAAGTAACTTATCAAGAAAGTGTGGAAATCCTCCCCAAATCCAGGTACCCAGACACCAATCAAAGGCTAACCTTATTTCTTAGGCCATTTGTGTTGCTATACCAGAATATCGCAGACTGGGTAATTTATAAACAATAGAAATTTATTTATCGCTGTACTGGAGGTGGGGGAGTTCAAAATGAAGGCTCTGGCTGGTTGTGTGTCTGGTAAGGGCTGCTTTCTGCTTCTGTGATGGTGCCTTGTTGCTGCATCCTTCAGAGGGAACAGTGTTCACATGGCAGAAAGGAGGAAAGGCAAGAGGGAATTAAGTTTCAGCTTGGAGATTGGAGGGGATACCATCATTCAAACCATAGTACATTGCAAGCAGACCTAAGAATAGCAGTCTCAGTCCTATCTTAACTTCTTCTGTATACCTGCATAAGAAATCCAGTACCTATATTCTTTCTTTTCATCTTTCATTACCAATACAACGTTAGTTTTCCTTCTTCAAGGTAACTTGTAAGAAAACACAGTAGAGCTAGGGATTTAGCTCAGTGGTTCTGCCTCCTGCCTCACAAACGCAAGGTCCCGAGTTCAATCTGAGGTACCAAAAAAACAAACAAAAAACCCAAAAAAACAAGCAAAAAAAGAAAAAAGAAAAGAAAACACAGTAGATTAAACCAAAATAGTCCATTGACTCCTCTAACTAATAAGACTACAAGTACAGTTTATGTATAACCTCCTGATGACCTTATTGTTGAGGGTGATCACAAAATAGCTGTGAACCTGAGAGCTACATGAGTTATTATTGTTTCTCAATCAAGAAAGAGCTATCTCGGCACTGCTCTTCTGTGCAAAGTGAAGATGATGTTCATCTTGCTGGGTCTACAGAGGGCCAGAGCAGCAGATGTGGTCTCTGGGTGTTACCCTGTACATGCTGATCTTTGAGGAGAACCCCTTTTTGTGAGGTGGAGGAGACCATGGAGGCCGCCATCCATCCCCCATACCTGGTGTCCCAAGAACTCATGAGCCTTGTGTCTGGGCTGTTGCAGGCTGCCCCTGAGCAGCGCACCACCTAGGAGAAGCTGATGACAGACCTGTGGGTGATGCAGCCTGTGAACCTTGCTGAAGATACCTGGGAGGAGGTGTGCAGAACCAACAAGCCAGAGGGCAGCCTGCTGTCCACTGGGAGTCTGGAGCTCTGGACAGGCAGCAGGAGCCTGAGCGAAGCGGCCCAGGCTAGGAGGCTCCATGGGGACCCCTCTCCACTGGCCAGCTGAACTGGTGCTTTCTGCTGCTCATCTCCACTCAGTTCATGGATTTCTGGCCTCTTCCACTTGAAGAAAGTAAATTCTTAACAACTGGTCCCCTTCACTGCCTATAAACCCAGGTGCAAGTTTGAAAGATGCTAGAGGAAAAGCCAGGGGTACTATATTTCTTAAAGTCTATAAAATGGACTTGGAATTCATGTTTTTTTGTGCCTTTGAAAAGCATTCTAAGGTATAATTACTTTATATTACTAAAAGGCTTCTGATTTGTGAGCCTCTGGAAGGAAGAGTGTTTTATTCTTTCTATTTTTACATATACACATAGGTTTTATGATAGCCAAATGACCAGACTATTTCATTAATTGATTTCTTTGAACAGTTTCCAAATTAAAGCAACTTTGTGAATAAACTGTTAAAAAAAAAAAAAAGAGCTGTCTCATTTGTAGTCTTCTATAGTTTATGTTTCCCAAAGTGCACTGGGCTGCTAACCTTGACTTTCATTCATACTCAAGATCAATTCCCTCGCTCTATATCTGGTACTCCTCAGCCCTTGTGGGACCGTTCTATTTCAGCTCCCAGTTGTCACTATCTATGGAGTTGACTTCCTTGTTCATTTCCGACCCCTGAGGATTTCTTCTTAGCTATATTTTAACACTTTACAGGATAGGAAGTTGTCACATATCTTTTATCTATGTTTGAAAAGATTCACAATGTTGTGCAGCAATCATCTAATCCTAGAACTCTTTCATCTGCCCCCAAAGAAACACCCTACACATTAACAGTCATTCCTCATTAGCAACTCCACCTCCATAGCCTCTGCAAAACACAAATCTACTTTCTGTCTCTACAGATTTGCCTAGTGTGCACATTTAATATATATGGAATCATTTCCCAGTGTGTTGTGTCTGACTTTTTTCACATGACATCCTGTCTTCGAAGTTTGTCAGTGTTGTAACATGAGTTGATGCTTCACTTCTTCTAATTGCCAAATAATATTGCATTGTATGCATATATTACTTTTTATTTATCCACTCAGTTTGTGGACATTGGGTTTCCTCATTTTTTTCCTTTTATGACTTATGGTACTATGCACATTTTCTACACATCTTTTGTGTGGATATATTTCAGTTCTCTTGAACATATACTTGAGAGTACAATTTCTGGAAGATAATTATTTTCAGAGTGTACAGTTTAGGTGATGTCAGTTTCATTGAAATGCACATGCTAATGTTAGCCTACTCCATCCCGGGAGCCGAAACACTTAAGGCTGGGTCTCAAGTTGGCTGATTTCATGGAGCTAGCGAGGAAAATCACTTAACAAGAACACCTTGTTCTGCCAGCAAGTAGGGAAGATTGTGGAACATGTAGAAAGGCAGGAATTCCAGCTTAAAGAGACTCCCATTGGCCAACATTAAATAATTTTACTATCAAATAATGATCATAAAGGAATATGAAGTTCCTTTTTTCAAGGGCTCTCTGACAGCCGTGAATAAGTCTGCTTAGATTACAAGGCAGCCTCAATTTGATGCACCAAATATTTCTTCTTAATGTCCTTCAGTCAGGGTCATACTTGCACTACCATCTGATGGTTGTAGTAGACTTCAAAAAACTCTATCTATATCTATTTATTAATATCTATCTATCTATCTATCTTTTTATCTATCTATCATACATTTTGCACAAGAACACATCCAAGAGAAATACATGATACAAATTAGAATGGTTGCTTATGAAGAGAATGGAAGTGCCATGGAGAAAAGAAAGTGAATGAATATTTTAAATTATGTTAATATATTTTATCATACTATGTCAGAAAGAAATTCTGTGTCCTCTCTGTGTGCCGTATGTTGTCTTAAGCCAGGGATAGTTCTTTGAAGGGGTTTTACACGAGTACAGAACATTAAATAATTTAAAGATGCCAAATTCTTGTAATTATTGTTCCACTGCCTTATAATTTTTAGCATTGCAGATGCAGTCACCCAAATAAGAACTATGATGTCAGGGCCGAGGACTTAGCTCAGTGGTTCCGGTGCCTGTCCCACAAGCGCAAGGTTCTGAGTTCGATCTCTGGTACCAAAACCAAAACCAAACAAAACCAAACCCAGAAAGACAAAATAAAACAAACAAATGAAGAAAACTACAACTGCAAAGGGAATTCAATGCAGAGAGAAAAACAAACCTTTGGGCCGGTGGTTTAGCTCAGTGGTGCCGCTGCCTGCCTCACAAGCGCCAACGTCCCAAGTTCGATCCCGGGTACCAAAAAAAAAAAAAAAAAAAAAGAATTATGATGTGTAGGGGAAATGATATGATTTTCCATGAGTTCAGTAACATACAATATAAACGAATAGAGCACTAGTATAGAACAATATTTAATAATCATAGCCAGTAAATATTTGGTTATTTTGTGTTAGGTATTTCAGAGCCCCCACAGAGCAAGCCCCCTCCTCTTCTTTCCCCTTGACCCACTCGGGCCACAGGGAACAGGGAACTTCCGCATAACTAAGGCAAGAGCTCCCTTTGTTAGTGACTCTCTGCCTAGTTAAGGTCTTTCTGCCCCACCGGTTTCGGTTTCGTGGTCAGATGTTCCAGTAAGATAGGGGCTTCCTGAAAGCGGTGACTCCATCCCCCTTGACCGAAACCTGTTGCTACATACCCCAGCCCAATCACCCACCCCCACCAATGGACTAATGCTCTCCCACCTGCAAGATCCCTATATAAGCTTCCAGCTCAGCCCATGCAGTTGCTGGTCTCCATTCTGTGAGTCAGCCCGGCAGGCTGCAGACTGCCGCCCCAATAAAGCTTGCTTGAACGTCCGTGTGTCCCCGCTTCTTCGGCGACCCTTTCATTTTGGAGATCTAATTTCAAATATTTTGTCCTAAATAGACATCTTTAAGGCAAATGAAGAATTTTTAACAGGATATGGGTATAAATTATTAATATTTTTATTTTTCTTAAATGAATAATTGCATCATGTGTTTAAGCTTTTTTTTGGGGGGGGGTGTTACCGGGGATCAAACTAGGGACCTTGTGCTTGCAAGGCAGGCGGCAGAACCACTGAGCTAAATCCCCAGCCCATGTGTTTAAGCTTTTAAAATGATGTTCCCATTAGTAATAGATCAATACTAAAATGTTTATACGCAAAATGACATATCTGAATTTGCTTTATTACACTAGACAAAAATAATACTTGAGAATAGACTAGAGCTTATAAGCAATCCTAGTGTGTGCGAAAGGAATGGAAAATATGCGAAAGACATACAAATTGGAAAGGAAAGTCACCTCTATTGCATTCTGGGACAATGTAGCCCAGGGCCGCCTGGCGTCCGAGACACTCCACGCTCCACGCTCCAGAAAAACTGTGCATATGCACTCTGGGAAATGTAGTTCGGAGAACTCTTCGTAGTCATAAGTACTTCCGCTCTAGGAGGGCGGCGTAGTTGCCATCTTTTCCCTTATTTGAGTAATCTTTTTGGTCATTTCCCCCGGAACCTATTCATTTTCTCCCAAATGCTTTTGGGACCAAGAGTTAATAGTCTTTCGTTTGGGGAGAAAAAAGAGGAACGGCAAAAAGCGAAGGTTTGAGGGGCAAAGCTGCCGTTTTGCGTTCCCCAGGGCAGGATGCTTTGAGTTGGAGGCGAATCAGGTGAGGGCGGACCTCGGTTGCGCTTTACAGGGTTGGAGGGTCCCCACAAGCCGGTGTCGCTAGCCAGCCCTTCCATTTCCTATATTATCCCCGAGGCGGGTTAATTAATCCATCTGCCTTCATTTCATCTTCAGAAAAGGGAGGGAAGGAGGGAGAAGTTATGTCTTGCTAACAGAATAATTTGAGAAAAATTGATGAGTCCAACAGGCTTTTAACATATGGATTGTTAGCGATACTAGTCTAATTTTCCAAGAAATGCTTGCTTCCCAATGAGCTTCTTTAAGCCCAGGAAGCTGGATTGACCTACCCTTAAGAAAGATATTTTTAGTTGGGAGAGGGTTGCTGAATCAGGGGATGTTACTGTAATTTATCGGAGGTAGAGACACAATCCTGGAATTTGACCACCTTTATTCCTTCCTAGCCCGGATTTCTCAAAAAGCGCTGCATGGAAGAGGAGGAGGTGACAGAGTCCTATGTAAGACTTTCCTTTTTCTACAAAAATATTCACATACATCGGAGAATGTGTGGATCATGTACTTCGGGCCTGGGAGGTGATTATAATTAAGCATTAATTGCCGAGTTTCTAAGGGTTTTATGCAGACGAAGCCCCTCACAGGGGCTCTGGTAAGTGGTACTGCTATTTTTGCTACTCCACAGATGAGGAGACAACTTGTTTGCCCTTGGTGTCACAAGTTGTAGGTGGCAGGACTAGTGTTGGTAAAACTAGGTATTCTGAGTTCATAATCACTGTTATATGTTCCCTAACAAGTAGGAAACTGGTACCATCACATGAAAATCGGTTGGGACTTCATTGTGAGGACCGTGAGAGCAAGGTTTTGCCTGTTGTATGGATGTTTAAAAATAGTTTTCTCAACTATTTCATTTTGTTTCTTTCAAGTAATATTTATATCATGGAAGTAACATTTAATCATGGAAATTTCAGGAAATACAGAAATATATAAAGAAAAAATTGAATTATCCACAACCTTAGGAAGTAATTGTAACAATTATGAGTGCCTTTTTGTCAGATTATTCTTGTGTGTGCTTCTGCGTAGAGGAGGCTGCTTTCTTTGGGACTATGGTGCTTCTGAAGCTGTGATTCATAAGCCAGAAGCGTTGGCATAACCTAAGTAGAAATGTCTGTCCATGAGCCCCACCCAAGTCCTCATTTAGAATTTCTGCATCTGGAATCCAGGGATGTGCATTTCAACAAGACTTCAAGGTTGATTCCTATGCAGGCTGAAGTTTGAGAAGCTTAGAAAAGGATCTTAATCTAGAAACTTGGGCTTAGAAAATTGGCCCAGCCTAATGTCACAAATAAAACTGAGCTGCCCACACTAGACTCCTACTTAGTCCAGTGAGATTTTCTTTTCCACAAACTATCAAATCTTAGCAAAATCAGGACATGAGGGAAGGCAGCTGGCAAGTCTAGAGTTGAACTGAGCTCTGTTAGAAGTCATAGAGATGTGTTTCTCTCAGGCTGTGGTAGTGGAGTTATTGCCCTTTTTTGTACCAGAGGACTTCTTGAAGATTGCTGGTTATTGATAATGTTAAATATTATTGCTATAGTTACCTCCTTCATTGTTACTACTATTACTGTTACTACTATGAGAATTTCCTGATTTTTAACTTTTTACTTTTTTATGTAATTCTACAGTTATAGAAAACTTGCCGGAATGATATAAAGAAATCTCATGTACGCAGCCCAGATTCACCAATTGTGTATTGCCTATTTGTTCTGTCAGTGACCATCTGCCAAATAATACCAGGTATGTACCTGTACCCAAAGACATTTAAGTTTGTTGTAGCTTGCTGCCACAAGGAAGCCACTCACTGCAGAGAATCAGGTATTGGGTGTCTTGGGAAGAGGCCGTTAGGAGGAGGTAAATATAAGGGTTTAACTTGTGTTAGCTGATTTGAGAAGAATTTTAGGCAGTGGGTGTTTGTTCTGCACTGGATGCTATCAAGAAGATGTAGGGCCGGGGATTTAGCTCAGTGGTTTTGCCGCCTGCTGTGCAAGTGCAAGGACCTGAGTTCGATCCCCGGTACCAAAAAAATAAAAATAATAAAAAATAAATAAATAAATAAATTTAGGCTTCTTTTGGGCTGGGGATTTAGCTCAGTGGTTCTGGCGCCTGCCTCGAAAGTGTAAGGTCCCAAGTTTGATCCCCGGTACCAAAAAAAAAAAAAGAAGATGTAATTTGATACCTAACTATTGTAATAATTTTTACCTAGGAGGTGGGAGAAGCAAGGTGAGATTAAAGTTACTCCTGAAAGTAAACCAGTCGCCCATGTTAGCCAGGAGAGATACTCATTTGGTTGGTTTTGTCATTGTAGGATGTGTCTCTCTGTGTTGTAGACTCTTGTTTTTTTCTTGTTTGCTGTGATCACTGAATGACTTTGCCGGATTCACCAAGTTCTGACTCTTCCTGTTGTTCATTGACAGAGCTGCTGCTACTTCTGTTTCTTTTTCACAGCTTCCCATGTGCGTGCGTGTGTGTGTGTGTGTGTGTGCGTGCGTGCGTGTGTGTATTGTTGTTGAAGCATTTGAGTGCAAGCTAGAGTCAAAGATTAAAATGCAGTTAATTAATTACATTGATAGCATACTGTTATCTAATCCACAGTCCATATTAAGAGAAATTTTTTCCTGAGAGACCAGTCTAATTATATACATTACACTTAGTTTTTGTTTCATTAGTCATTTTAATCTAGAGTGATTCCTCAGATTTTTTTTTTTCTCCTGATATTTTTGTAAAGTATTGGCAGATTATTTCATAGCATGTCCCTCTTTTTTTATTTGATATTCTTTTTTTTTTTCTTTTGTACCGGGGATCAAACTTGGGATCCAGCGCTTGTGAAGCAGGCACCAGAACCACTGAGCTAAATCCCTGGCCCTATTTGATATTGTTGATTATTATCAGCAGAGATGCCACAGAAGTGATAAGGCAAACTTCTCTGCATCATATGAGGAATTAAATGTCAATTTGTGTATTTGTCCTACTGGTGGTCTCAACTTTGTTCTTTTGGTTAAGGTACTTGCCAAGTTATCTTCTTTCCTCTGTAATTAAGTCTTTGAAACTGCATAGCCATCTTATTTCTCATTAGATTTTCACTGATTTTTTACTATCCATTGATGACTTTCTAATTATCTTTTATTCTACCTGTATTCTACTGTATCAAATTCCTGTATTAGCTTATGTATCCTACTTTCTCTTTATGTCCACTTACTATATGTTCCTTTGTTTGTAACAATATGGATTCAGATTCTTGCACTTTTCATTTAAATTAGGTGTAGATTGTCATATTGTTTGTTCATTGCAGTGTCTTATGTTTTATTAGTTTCTTAACCGCCATGTATGTATGCCAAAAGGACACTTCCCACTTAGAAAGAAATATTAAGGGCTGGGGTATGTGTGTGTAAGCCCCTGAGTTTGGCCCTCAGCACCACAGAAACAATAAAATATATAAATATTTTTGTTGAGATAGCAAATTATTGAAAAGACAACCAGAGTTATTTTCAGACATTATAATAAACTTTCACATGAAAGAGCAGTAACTTGTGAACTCCAGGTACCTTAAAATATTCTGTAGGTAAATACCACATTTTTAAGGATAATTTCAAACTATGTACTATCACCTACTTATTGGAGCTGTTAAAAAAGGAACTCTGGCAGTGCTCTAAGAGCTTTCTACCTTGTGACTCTCCTTGAGGTTGACTTGTTTGTTCCCTCTTGCAGATGACAGAACTGAGGCAGACTTGTTAATAATTTCCCCAGGGTGACACTACTAGTGAGTAGCTGTGCCACCATTTCAACCCACACATACCAATTTCAGAGCCTACAGTCCGTTACTGTCTTCAGTGTATACCAGACCCAGAGTAGGAGTCATTAGTGTGCAAGTACAGGTACACTGATGTGAGGGCCACCCAGTGTGGTTGGACGGGTTGTTCTGTGAACTATCACCGAAAGGGGTAAAGGAGGCACCTGATGTCAGTGTCGTGTTCTATTCATAAGTCACAGGGAGCCAAGTACTTCAGCAGATTCACAAGGAGGGGCATGTGGATTAGCGATGTACTTGCTCAGTTTCCATTGAATTTCTCTCATTGTAGTTCTGCCGCCTTAGGGCTCTGTGCCTTCCCAGAAGGAAGACTTAAAAATGAGCATGTTGAAGGTGAGTAGAGCTTGCCTTTCTCCCTATTAAAAAATGCCACTTTAGGGCCGGGGATTTAGCCCAGTAGTTTCGCCGCCTGCTGTGCAAGCGCAAGGACCTGAGTTCGATCCTCAGTACCAAAAAAAAAAAAAAATGCCACTTTAATACTCAGAGATTGGAAGTTTTCCTCTTTCAAAGAGTTAGTGCATTTGAGGACCTGTAGAGTGTGCTGTAGAGTTCATTTTGACCCTTTTAAGTTTAACTAGTTTTGGTTTTATTTCATCATTTTTTATAATACAAATAAGAGTAGAAAAATAATGGACATGAAAATAATCTATGCTTACAAAATAGCTGCTTTTATATATCTGTAATTGCACCATATATATTCATATATTTGTATTTATAACATAGATACAATTTATTTTTATTTTTTTGTGGTGCTGGAGATTGAACCCTCGGTCTCACGCATGCTTAGTAGGCAAGCACTCTACCACAGAACTGCATCTTCAGCCCCCTAGATTCAATTGAATTTGTGTTTTCTTCTTTAATATTGAACAGCATTCATTTTTCATTGCAGTATCCTTCCATCAAATTTATGTACCCAGCTTTTAAACTATTGTATCTAGGTATGTGGTTAGTTTAGGAGTTTTGCTGTTTTAAGAACACTAAACTGACAATTTTCCTGCATTCAGCTTTTTCTGAAAGAATCATTTTTGAAAAATACTCCTTTTTAAAATTTTTAACATGCTAACTATCCAGAACTGAAAAGAAATGTTTTATATTTGATACCTTGAATATTTTTCGTAGAATATTCACATGTGGCACAGAGCATCAGTTTTGACTGGTGCTAGCAGAAAACATATTGTTAAGACGTTTTTGCACTACAAGAGCCAGATTCTGAGTTCCCATGCCCAAGTCACACCCTGTGTATCTTTTACTTACTGATCTATTTTTTTTTTTTGTATATATGTGGGGTTTTGCACTGAACTATATTCATGCCTGCCTCTCTGTCCCCTGTCCTGCCCTGCCCTTTCCAATCTTGAGACAAGGTATCACTGAGTTCCCCACACTGGGCTCAAACTTGAAATTCTCCTGCCTCAGCCTGCCAGAGCACTAGGTTTACAGGCCTGCGCTACATGCCTAGCTCCTTTGTATTTTTTTTTTAATCTGTTGGTACTACACAGACTTGCAGGCATGTGTGCTCCATCACTGCATTTATGCCACAGAGCAACAGGATGAGGGGGTACTTGGTTTCATCTTCATTATAAACATAAAGAAAGGGGTTGTGGCAAATGAGAAACCCACTCAAGCTCACATGGAAAACTAAGGAGTCAGGTATTGTATCTTAGTGAAAGATGGAAACAGTCAGAAACTATCGTTCAGAGGTCCGGCATGCCTATTTGGTTTGTTTGAAAATATTGTGCTACTTTTCACTTGGTTCCCACCTAAGCGGGAAGGCAGGTGCTGTCAGACACTGTTGGAAGTAAATTGGAAAATAATTATGGCAAATTGGTGATGTAAATTAAAATGTAAACTGTTTTTTCATTCAGGATGCAACAGATGGCTAGAGAGTTTACATATTACAGTGCTCATTAAGAGCACCAGGTAAATACTCAAAAGTTTTCTGATAGCAGCATTATTGGTGAGGAAGAGGAGAACTAGTGTGTAGCATCATGAGTTGGAAGGAAAAGAAGCAGAAAATCTACAAATGATTCCGAATCCAGGGAAGCTTCCCACCCTCTCGCCCCACCCTCGTACTGCTACCCCTCTTCCAGTGGACGCTGTTTGTTACATTGAGGTCACGTGTGTGTTTATTGTAGGAAGCAGTGACCTTCAAGGACGTGGCTGTGGCTTTCACTGAGGAGGAGCTGGGGCTGCTGGACTCTGCCCAGAGGAAGCTGTACCAAGACGTGATGGTGGAAAATTTCAGGAACCTGGTCTCAGTGGGTGAGGAGCCTTCCTCTGGAGTTATCTTTGTGACCTTGGAGTTTTAAAGCTTTGGATCTCTTTTTTTTTGTTTTGAGACAGGGTCTCACTGTATAGTTCAGACTGGCCTCGAACTCACTAAGTAGCTCAGACTGGCCTCAAACTCACAGTGATTCTCCTGCCTCAGCCTCCTGAGTGCTAGGATTACAGGCATGTGCCCCTATGCCTAGTTTGGGGCTCTTGAAATGAACTGTCTTTGCTAACTCCTATGGAATGCAGAGACAGGATTTTCCTACTCTTTGTGAACAGAATATTTCAGGTCTTTTTCTATTGTATTTTGTAAAAACAAAACCTGAATGGACAGTATACTGCTATTCCTTGTTTTGTTCTTTTTCAGATTTCACTCCTGTCCCGTTAGTGAATTATAAAAGCGATTTATTATTGAATCCTACCAGCAGTTTTTCTTTCTTGTATTCTGGGCAAGTCTCTTGCCACTGAGCTACATGCCCAGGCCCCTATGAGCACTTTCTAATGAAAGTATCAGTGCTGCTCAGGAAGAATGGTACATACTGTATCAAAAACTGGCCAATTGGGTGAGTAGTGTGAGAGCCAATGGGAGGAGAATTGTTGAAAACAGGCATTAGTTAAAAATAGGTCCTTCAAACTTTAAAAAAATAATATAAATTATGCATGTGTCAGTCATGAAATAAATGGTATTCTTCAGTGGGTCATAGGTTTGAGAGAAAGTTTTAAAAAAATACTTTCAGTGTCTTCAACTCAAATTTGAAGTTGAAACTCAAGTTTTTAGTAAATTTTAGTTCAGTGTGTTTGGTTTAAACTTATATAACTCTGCATCTTCATAGAGCATCAACTCTTCAAACAAGACAGGTCGCATGTAGAAAGAGATGAGAAGCTTTGGATGATGAAGGCGGAAACCCAGAGAGAAAGAAGTTTAGGTAAGGACCAAGCACTTATAAGTTCTTGCAGTTACTGTCTGTCTGCTTCCCTCATTGCCGTCGTTGCCATCACCTGCTCCAGATTGCCAGCGCTCTTCCGGATTATTGCAGTAGCCTCGTCACTGGTTGCCCTGCTCCAACCCGCCTCCTACCTCCTGTTCCCTAAAGTGAGCCTTTAGCCTTAGGTTAGAGTGTGTTATTTCTTGGCCCCAGATTCTCTTGTGGTTTTTTTACTTGGAGTTAAACCTCTGTCTAGCTGGGGATTTAGCTCAGTGGTTTCACCGCCTGCTGCGCAAGCACAAGGACCCGAGTTCGATCCCCGGTACCAACAAAACAAAACAAAAAAACCTCTGCTTAAAAAGTAGCCAATAGAGTCCTTTGTGGTCTGGTCTTCATTCTCCACTACCTCTCCTGTCCTCTCCCTCATTTTCAGTCTTTCCAGCCACATTGTCCTCCCTGCAGTTTCTTAGACCTGCCAAGGCGGCTTCTGCCTCAGAGCCCTTTATGTGTCCTCTCTGTCTGGGATACTTATTCACCTGTAATTCTCCTGCCCCCTTCTTACGTTCATTCAAGTCTCTGCTGAGTTTTTCTGTAGTTATATGTATTTGCTTTTGCAATACTGAGGTTTGAATCCAGGGCCTTCTGCATGCTAGGCAAATGCTTCACCGCTGAGCTACATGCCCAGACCCATGGCTCATTTTTAGTATCATGAGAGACCTCTTCTGATCACCCTAGTAAAAATACAGTCCTCCCTTTACTGTATGTGCCCTGCCTTATTTTGTGTCTATACATTGATCATCACCTCATATATTCACTATTCTTTAGGAGTGTAGTTCTTTTGCCTCTTCTTTTTTGCTGTTTCCTCAATTCTTAGAACAGTCACAGTACACGACAGGGTGAATAGATGAATGAGTGAATGGAGTGAAAAGCTGTCTTCCATGGAGATAGCTAATAGGTGCACACACCAGGGTAAATAAAAGATTTTGCAAAATATTTTTTTGTCTTCAGATGCATTCCTAACCTAATTCTAACTTCCTAGGGGCCTGTGTATGTGTATTTGCTTGTCTGTTCAAGTTGATCCAGATCTTAGGGAACCTGTAGTATTCTAATAGTAACCAAACAGAGTAACATACTTTCTCAGTGACTGTATTTCAGTAATTATAGTAGAGCATATTAATTTCAGGAGGAAATATTTTTTGTCTACTTTATTTGCACATAAAATCTTATATCAGAGAAGAAAAAGTCTCAGAAAGTAGCTAACTGTGAATTAGCCTTTTCCTTAAAATATTTGCCCAGCTTCATTCCATAACCACAAAAAGAAACGGATCTTTCATTGTTATCACTACAAACATTCCACGTGTACATAGATTTATATGACTTTAGAAGGCATAATGACACCATTACTGCTTGTGCTGAATCTCTATTTTTGATCTATTTCTTCTAAATATTTATCATGAGCCTTTAAGCTTATTTCACAGCTCACTAATAGACCTCATTTATTAATCTGGAAAACAATCTTGTTTAAAAAAAAGAAATAGGAAAACAGGTTGTTAAAGGCAAAATATAGCTACAGTACATTTAGAATTTTGCATTCTTTTCTTGTCTCTGAATTTTGACTCATCTTGGGGAAGTAAAAACATTCTAGAGAGAGTGCAAAGACCTCTGAAAGAGGCTGATGATGCAGCTCCATGGCAGAGCTCTTGCCTAGCAGGCCTGAGACCTTGAGTCTTAAGTTCAATGCTCGGCACTAGAAAAAAAAAAAACACTCAGGAGGATTCAGTGTACCAGGTTTCATGATTCAGCCCAAGTGATTCTTACGACCTGATTTTCTCCTGGGCATCCACCCACATGGTGTGCCACTCAGAAAAACTGCATTTTCTAGTTCTTGTATTTCAAATATGCTACTTCAGAAAGCTCTTTTGAGTATGAATTAGCTCAAACTTAAACATAGGCTTACAGTAGTAGAGAATCCTACAAGTCAAACTGTAGTTCATCTATCCATGTATTGCTTGAGCACCTTCTCACTACCAGACTCTGTCCTGGGCAGTGGTTATGAAGCTCTGAGCCCCATAAATTTTTTATCCTTACTGACACTGTGTTGTAGTAGGAAAGACATAAATTTAAAAAGATTTAGAGAATATATCAATAATTGTGTTTTTAAATGGGTTTCATTAATAGTTAGTAGTTGGGAACTTATTGGATTATCTCTTGGTCTCTACCAGAGTACAAATCAGAAAACTTTATCTATGATGAAAAAGATGACCTGAGTCACTGTGAAATTCTAATTAAAGTGTCTTAACTGTGTCCTGAGTGTGAATCTTTGAAAAAAGCTTTTACTTGTCTATATATCTCTAAATTCTTTGTCCTTAGAGGATAAACAAAGAGAGTTAAGGACTGTTCAAGACAGAGGATCCCATGAAGAGCTTTCCTGCTGGCAAATCTGGCAACAAATTACAAGTGACTTGACCACATTTCACAACTCCATGATAAATAATACTCAATTCCACAAACAAGATGATGCTGGCTGCCATGTTGGGGTAGGACTGTGTATTCAAATTTCTGAAGATGAAAACTGTCTAGAAAATCATGAAAGAGATGTTCTCAATGATAATGGAGATCCAGAATTTTCAACTTTTAAAACCCAGGATTCATGGAGGAAAACTTCCTTGACCGAATCACAGAACTATCAGAATAGATGTCAGCAAATTTCCATGAAACATAAACTGTGTCAGTGTAAACAAGGTGTTGACCACATCAGCTGGATTTCACACAAAAGTGAACACAAAAGTGAAAAATCTTATAGCTCCAATGATTATAGGAAAGATAACGTACAGATTTCAACATTATATCAGCATAGGATGATTCAACCAGGAGAGAAACCTTACCAGTGTAAGGAGTTTGAAAAGGCTTTCACTGATTTCTCCAGCTTTGATCCTCAGCAGCAGTTACCCTCTGGAGAGAAGTCTCAGACCTATATTGAGTGTGGAAAAGGCCCCCAGGATGCCTCAGTTCTTTGTGTTCATCAGAGAGCTAACTTGGGAGAGAAACATGAGTGTAGTAAAGAATTGAGGCTGAGCTCACATCTACAGACCCATCAGAAAGTTCACACAATAGTGAAACCATACAAATGTGAGCAGTGCGGGAAAAATTTCAGTCGTAGATCAGCCCTTAAGGTTCATTATAAAGTCCACACAGGAGAGAAGCCTTATAATTGTGAGGCGTGCGGGAGGGCCTTCAGTCAGGCCTCTCATCTTCAGGACCATCAGAGAGTTCACACAGGGGAGAAACCATTCAGTTGTAATGCATGTGGTAAGAGCTTTAGTCGGAATTCACATCTTCAGTCCCATCAGAGAGTCCATACAGGAGAGAAACCATACAAATGTGAGGAATGTGGGAAGCGTTTTATTTGTAGCTCAAATCTTTACATTCATCAGAGGGTCCACACAGGCGAAAAACCCTATAAATGTGAGGAATGTGGCAAAGGCTTTAGTCGACCTTCAAGTCTTCAAGCCCATCAGGGAGTCCACACAGGAGAGAAATCATACATATGTACTGTATGTGGTAAAGGGTTTACTCTGAGTTCGAATCTTCAAGCCCATGTGAGAGTGCATACTGGAGAGAAACCATACAAATGTGAAGAGTGTGGGAAGAGCTTCAGGAGGAACTCCCATTATCAAGTTCATCTAGTGGTCCACACAGGAGAGAAGCCCTACAAATGTGGGATATGTGGGAAGGGATTTAGTCAGAGTTCATATCTTCAAATCCATGAGAAGGCCCACAACATGGAAAAGCCTTTTAAGTGTGAAGTGTGTGGGCAGGGCTTCAATCAGAGCTCACGACTTCAGATCCACCAATTAATTCACACTGGAGAGAAACCATACAAATGTGAAGAATGTGGAAAGGGATTCAGTCGGAGAGCAGATCTTAAAATTCATTGTAGAATTCACACAGGAGAGAAACCTTATAATTGTGAGGAATGTGGGAAGGTCTTCAGGCAGGCCTCAAATCTTTTGGCCCATCAAAGAGTCCACAGTGGAGAAAAGCCATTCAAATGTGAGGAATGTGGGAAAAGCTTTGGTCGGAGCTCACACCTTCAAGCCCATCAAAAAGTCCACACTGGCGAAAAGCCATACAAATGTGAGGAGTGTGGGAAGGGCTTCAAATGGAGCTTGAATCTTGACATGCATCAGAGGGTCCACACTGGAGAAAAACCATATAAGTGTGGGGAATGTGGTAAGTACTTCAGTCAGGCTTCAAGTCTTCAGCTTCACCAGAGTGTCCACACTGGAGAGAAACCATATAAATGTGATGTGTGTGGTAAAGGCTTCAGTCGGTCCTCACAACTACAGTCTCATCAGAGAGTTCACACAGGGGAGAAACCTTACACATGTGAGATATGTAGCAAAAGCTTCAGTTGGCGATCAAATCTTACAATTCATCACAGAATTCATGTTGGTGATAAGTCCTATAAAAGTAATAAGGATGGTAAGAATAGAGAATCCACACAAGAAAAAGTTCTATAAAACAATATTTTTGAAGACTTATGTGTCATGTGAGTTTTTATACTCACACCTGAGAAGAAAACATTTCATTTCTTTTAGCTGTAGCTATATATGCCACTATAGTTCAGAACATACAACAAAGAGAACTCAAAGTTGTAGAATGTTGACCTTTCTCAAATGTGACTCACAGAGGCCTTGAAAGCATGAGTTTCTAGTTTTGCAAAAGTGTCACGCTAAAGTTCATATTCACTAGGACTTTAATTCCATAAAGGCAGAAATCATTTTGAGATTACCTCCAGAATACTGTGAATTGGTGTTTAGAATAGAAAACTTGAAAGTAATGAAATCAATTCAGGGAGATAAGGTGAAACAAAACCACTCAGTATTGCAATCTATAATATTAATTTGGCATTGCTCTGTTATGATTAGCACCTGTTCTCAGCCTTGTCAAGTTGAACTTGTTGAACTTTAGTGTTCTGTTGATTTTATACAGTACAGATTTATTTTCTCTTTTGAGACAATATAGACTGAAAATGAATTTTGTTAATCTTGTAATAACAGGACATTGCACCCAGTGTCTCAACACTGAGGTAGTTGAGGCAGGGGGATCTATATGAATTTGAGGCCAGCCTGGGATATGTAGTGAGTTCAAGGCCAGCCTGAACTACAAAGCAAGACCCTGCCTCACACACAAAAAAGACACTGCATACTATGCTACTAATTATTTTTGTCACAGCAGCCAGAGGACACTGAGACACTGATAGCTGCCTTGTGTTGTTGGGGAAGCTGTGACTCATCACAGGCCCTGATTATTTTTAAATATTTTTTTAAAAATGGTTTCACTATGTAGTCCAGGCTGGCCTTGAACTCATCTATGTGCCCAGGTTGGCCTTGACCTCACATTGATCCTCCTGCCTCAGTCTCCCCAGGGCAGGGATTACAAACGTGCACTACAACATCCAGCTGAAAATTGATCGTTTTTTACTACACTTGATCTTAGCCAAAAGGCTGAGAAGCAGTAATTGATCATTTTATTATTCCCATGTTTTCATCCAGAATTTGACATGATTATCTCCTAAGAGCTTTAGTGTTATTTTTATCAAAAGTTCAGTAGAGGATATTTGCAGTTGATTACTTTAGTCAAGTTCTCTACCCCATATTCTTCCTTTCCCTAAGATGATTCAAATCATTTGTTCTTATGAAAAAGGACAAAAATTGTTAGAATTGGATAAATTTTATCAAACATACAAATTATTCATTTATGAATGACTCACTTTTTCCTAGCAGTGGGAGTAGGAAAAAGACACTTGGAAGAGGTGTTGGTCAGAATGTAGAACAGGAATGGTGAACTTTTTAGAGCTTTCAATGATAACAGACAGCCCTCTGGGGCATGCATGCCATAGGTTCGCCAGTACTGATATGGAATGTGCGTCCCTTTGACAGACTAGGAACTTATGATTAGGAAGCTTACATAGAAGGAATGAGTAATAAGCACATCGGTGATGTTACAGTGTTTTGTGAAAGTGGAGATAAGTGTTCAAGAGTTATTTAAGATATTAACATACATAAAAACATTACACGTTTATGGGGGTACTGTCTGATGTTTCAGTAAGAATTTACTTAATATTTTACCTATTGCATTAACAGATTCATTAAAGTTATGATTGACAGTTATGACAATAGAAGAATAATGTAGTTTAGGATCATCACATAGCTGTAAACTCAACTCTTGAGTGTGATTAATGCATCCAGTTGTGTGTGGGAGGTTATTCAACTGTATATGAACAGTGGCAAAGGAGAAGGCAGGAATTTTCCCACATTTGACTTCCCTGAAATACTGTATTTTTACAGTAATAGTTAAAACTACATACAATATGACCTGGGAAATTATTGAAAATATTAATCCCTTGTAGTTAAGGGATCATGTGGCATATAAAGCCAAAAATTAAAGTGTGGAACTGGAAGTCAGTTATTAAAAAAAGAAATTGTGTAGTTGAAATATTCAGATATATTGGTGAATATGAATATATATTTTCACCTAGTACTTTGGAATCATCGTAGGCTTTAGTTGATGCATCCTAGATGGCTTTAATGTAATTCCGACATAGTGGACCCTCAAGTTACGACTGGCCTGACATAGAAAATCTTGGGTTAATTAAGTTAATGGAAGATTCACCTGCCTCTTGTTATCTATAGTGTGCACTCAGGTAAACATCCAGATCTCAGCTATATTGACTTACAACCAACTTGAATTACAGCCAGCCCTCAGGAACTAATCGAGTTCGACCATCAAGGGTCCACTGTATAAGGAATTGATGCCTCCTAGTACTTATCAGACTTCTCCACTGGCTAAATGGATAGCCAGGGCAATGGCATTTCTTTTCAAGTGCTTGGTCTGATTGGGAGAACTAAAGAGTCTTTCTAAATATCTGGAAAAGAAACTTGAACTGTGGGGGAAAATGATGGAAAATGTTTACAAAGTTATGGAGCAAATCCTGAAGATGAAAAAAGGAAGTATAGGGCCGGGGATTTAGCTCAGTGGTTCCGGTGCCTGCCTTGCAAGCACAAGGTCCTGAGTTCGATCTCCGGTACCAGAAAAAAAAAAGGAAGTATTTAAGTTTTGGAGATAAAATGTAATAAAGATTTGAATAAAAAGTGCATAGGGAGAGAACAGCATGATCCCAGTGGAGTCTAGTAATGGAAACATGCCATTAAGTAGGATTGAAGACTATTTCTCAGGAATCTCAGTGATATTTAAAGCTTATTTGTTAAGGGATTTTAGTGAATCATATATACAATGGAAAAGATAGGTTTCCATAGTTTCCTGACTCAACATTTTACATGCTAAGTATACCAGGCTGTGGTAGCTTAGATTGCATTAGATGCCACAAGTCCTGGGCCTTTGATATTTTATAGTTCTAAGTACATATCAGGATAGTTCACCAACTCTCAAGGTATTCTGTAATTTAATGTGTTAATCCAGGGGTTGGCAAACTACAACCTCAGGCAGATCCAGCCCAGTGCATTTAAAACTTTACTGGAATATTATAGTGCTTAGTTTACGTATCACTTGTGGCTGCTTTCCTGCTGGAGTGACAGTTGTTGTGACCCTGTGGCCCACAAAATTGAGAATATTTACATTCTGGCCCTTTATGAAAAACTTTGTTGTCCCTAGTTAAAACAAAATAGTTTGTCTCCCACAACTGAACATACCATATGTAGTTTATGATGTAGGCCTTGTTGAGTTAAGTTTCCTTGATGTATTATAATTTCTTTTGAAAGAAGAGATGACCACAGTGGTTTCTTTTTGATTCTCATATTTGCCCTTCTCATTGACTATGGTGTTTAGGTTGGTTCAAAGATGTTGGTAACAACCAGGAACTACCTGTTTCTTCACAGCCAATGAAAGAGAGCTGCTCTTTGATTTGTAGTTTTGAGAAGTTCACTATTAACAATGTGCACAGCTTGGCTGACCCTGACTCCCATCTACATTGAAAATTAAACTTGTTGCAAGGTGTGATAGTGTACACCTGTAATTCCAGCTAGTGAAGAGCCTGGGGCAGGAGGATCATATGTTTGAGGTCAGTCTGGGCAATTTAGCAACAACCTATTTCAAATTTTTAAATATGAAAGGAGTGGGAATGTATTGTAATTGTACAGTGCTTACCTAGTACATTCAAGGCCTTGTGTTCACTCCCCAGTACCATAAATAAACTTCTATGTGTTTTGTTCTTTTGGTCTTCATGAGCTATTACATTTCAGTTCTCGGGCCGGGGATTTAGCTCAGCGGCACTACACTTACCTTGCAAGCACAAGGTCCTGAGTTCAATCCCTGGGACAAAAAAACCCAAAATTCAGTTCTCACTTGTCACCTTGGGCTTGATTTTAGTTTTCTCAAAGATTTTCTTATTTTAACTTTGAGATTGGATACATATAAACATTTTGGGGAACTCTTATTTATTACCAACATTTATTTGGGTTTTTTTGTTTGTTTTGGGAGGGTTTGAGACAGAGTCTATGTAGTTCAGCTGACTTTGAAGTTACTATGTAGCTCAGGTTGGGCTCTAATTCACAGTGATCCTCCTGCCTCAGCCTCTCAAGTGCTAGTATTACAGGCATGTGCCACCGTGCCCAGCTCTTTGTGTGTGTGTGTGTGTGTGTGTGTGTGTGTTTTAATAGGAGCTAACCAACATCAAATTCAGTCTGGTTGGCCAGGGATTTACCTCAGTGTGAGGTCCTGAGTTTGAGACCCGGTACAAAAAAAATTGTCTGGTTGAATGATAACACATTGAATTCACAACCTTGTAGAGTCTTATGTCACAGGGCATCAGTAGGCAGGAGTATAATCCTGAAAAACTGGGATAGGAACATGAGAAGATTCCAAGAGAGCTTGAAGACTTTGACCTCTAAATTTATCCGAGGTTTGTTTGCCATTAAAAGGAGCTCAATCTCCCACCTTTGAGGTCAGTCTCCCCTTGACTGAAGGACCTATAATGACCTTCCCTGAGATAGTTTCCTTGCAGTGAATTGTAGATTCTCAAGACTGGCTTGTATTCCCTCTCATTTTTTTTCTAGATCTGCAATAAGGCTGAAGTACACATAGGCAGCGAGGAGAGGAGTAAAAAGTCTGACCATGAGTCATTATTATAGCAGCCAAAATAAGGATTTTTGTAATCTGTATCAATGAAAACCTGAGAAATACATATGGCTATGGATCTTACGGACATAGAATGGATGATAGAATATAGAATAGAGTGATGGATTAGGTTGAGTGCACTAAACAATGATTTCAGGCACACTTTATTAGCCTGGGCACTTGGGAATGGCCTCAACAGTTTATTTATTTGAGTGGCTAAAATCTGGACACAAAGTTAGCTTACCCTAAAGTTAAAATGCCAGAACTTTATGTTGTGGAATTGAGTTTCTCAACCTTGGCATAAATGACATTTTGGGCCGGATAGCTGTTTTGTTGAGAGATGTCATGTGCCTTGGTTCAGGAACATCTTTGACCTCTAGGCAAATATGGCAGTGTGTGCACACCAGTCATAAGGCAAAAATGTCTCCAGACACTTCCCAGTGCTCACAACTAACAGCCACTGTGGTCGATGAGGTATACAAAGACAGAAGCACCAACATGTTACAGATTTGTCATGTGAGACCTGCTCACCCAACTCCCTCTGTTCCTTGGTTCATGGGTCACTCTCATTGCCAAGGATTTGAGAAATTTATTGGTGAGGGGGACTTGGTAGTCTCTGAGAGCTCTATATGGACTCTTCTTAGCAGACCAGGAATGAAAGAGGGAAATTATGACATCAAAATGGATGCTTGAACCAGGTGTGATGGCGTGCCCCTGTAATCTCACCATTTGAGAGGCTGAGGCAGGAGGATTGCTGCAAGTTCGAGACCAGCCCAGGCTACATAGTGAGTTTAAGGCCCACCTGAACTACATAGCAAGACCCTGTCTCAAAAAACCTCTTGAATTTAACAAGGATCCTGGGATTTTGGAGCGTGAAGGGTCAAGAGGGGGCCTTTCATTGGCAGAGACAAAGTGATTATGTTTATCCTAATAAGCAGGAAAGTAAAGGAGATCATCAGATGAATTAATGCAGAGACTTTTGCATTCACTCATTGAGTTTGATACCCCTCTGGCTGAAATAGATGAGAAACCTACTAACTTCTATTTGGTTTGAATAGCTCTAGTTGTAGTACATCAGTGAAGGAGGGAGGGAGGTAGAGAGAGAGAGAGGTGGTTTCTCAGTCAATTCTGTAAGTTCTCATTTCCACAGTACCTTGAATAAAGGACAGGCCAGATCCCCATGAAGAGCACCCTGATATCTTACCAAAACTTTTATTTTCAGATAATTCTAGGTTACCCCAAAGTGACTTCTGCCTGTATCTCACATTGAATGTGCATTAAGTAAATGGAAATAACCATAACATGGAGGGATAGAGTCGAGTAGGACACCAGAGGTGGATTGACATTAACTCCCAGAACCCAAAAATGCCTTTGTAGTCTTCTTTAGAAAAGCTTATAGAGAACAAATAATTAAAGAATGTTTTTGTAGGGATCTGATGTATCCTTAAACCTATCTTGTGGCTATTCTTCAAATTTCAGAATGCAGAGTTGCATTGGCATAATCTTCATATTAACTCCCTGACCCTGGGAAGAAAGGACAAGCGAATACTGTAACTGTCCAGTATATGCACTGATAGTAAACCAAAGGGAAACTACATTTAGAGGACTGCAGAGGTTAATGTATTGGATGTATCTTGAAAGTTGTATAGGTCATGGTTTCCATTGATTCACTTATTTGACTTGGGCAGAAGGTAAATGAATGTTAGAGAATGATGTGAAATTGTTTAAACTTAATTAGGAGTGGACTTCAGTGTAGCTGCAGATGTGATCTTGCTGCTGGAGCACATCAACCTGTCTACCGCCACCTGACATAGCCATTTAGCTAATACTCATGTGCTTCTTTGTCTGTTTCTACTAGTAAATAGTGTCTGTCTACCTAATACACTTTTAAAGTCCCGCCTCAAGATAACACCCACTTTCTGATATTTTTACAGTTTGCTCAGGGGTTGGTAAACCATGGTCCATAGCCCAAATCTGCCTGCCCTTTGGTTTTGTAAATGAAGTTCTGTTAAAATATAGCTGAGCATGGTGGTGCACGCCTGTAATCCCAGAACTCTGGGAGGGTGAGGCAGAAACACCTCAAGTTTGTGCCCCACCTGGGCAAATTGATGAGTCCCTGTCTCAAAAAATTAAAAAGCTGGAGATGTACCTCAGTACAAAGGCCTTGGGTTTGATCCTCAGTACCATGAAAAAAGGAAAGAAGGGAGGGAGAAAAGGAGGGAGGGAGAGAAGGAAGAAAAGAAAAAGATAAGAAAAAAAGACATAGCCATGATCACCCTTTACATACAGTCTATGGGTGTTTTGTGCCAAAATGGCGGATTTGAGTAGCTGATCACAAATACTGTGTGGTCTGCAAAGCCTACAGTATTTACTACCTCTCTTCCCATGGTAACTTTCTGAATACTGCCCTAGTCTGTAGAAATCTAATCATCTCTCCATTTCACAGGACATTATTATGACCCAAGATATTATAAAGATTTTACCTTCTAAGCAGGAAGAAGTAGGTATACTAGACATCTTGGTTAGATATGTGCATGAGAGATAAAAAGAACATAAAATTCAAGGGCAGGCCACCTTCATGAGATTTCTACGGATCCAGTGTATCAGATGTATGAAGATTTCTTATTCCAAAATGAGAAAATATCCTCATCTATCCCTTTCAAAACCACTAGGAAGCAGGGTGTGGTGGCACATGTCTGTAATCCCAGGAGGCTGAGGCAGGAGGATCACTGTGAGTTCGAGCCCAGCCTAGACCCTATCTCAAAAAACCAAAAAGCCAAAAAACAAACGAACAGTAACAACAACACTAGGAAAGAGACACACTGTTTAGTAGGCCTTTTGGAGGTCTGTGTGTGTGTGTATTTTCAAAATTTTGTTATGGTAAAAAATTACATTAAATTTACCAATAAACATTTTGAAGTATACAATAGGGTTAAGTATTCACATTGTTGTACAACAGATGTCTAGAACTTTTTCATCCTACAACATTGAAAATATATATCCATTAGATAGTATTTCCTCACCTGTAGGCCTTGATAACTATTTTTTCTACATTTTATGATTTGACTTTGTGTATTTCATATGCATGCAATCATATAGTCTCTGGGCTTTTTATGATTGACTTATTTTGTTTAGCATAATGTCGAGATTCATCCATGTATTTTGGGATAGAATATTCCTTTTTTAAGGCTGCATAATGTTACATTGCATGTTTATAGTTCTTTTTTTTTTTTTTTTTTCACTGCGGATCGAACTTGGGACCTTGCGCTTGAGAGGCAGGCGGTGAAACAACTGAGCTAAATCCCTGGCCCTATAGTTCATTTTTTAAATTTATCTGTCAACAGACATTAGATTGTTTCCACCTCTTAGCTATTATGAAAAGAAGTGTGCAAATATCCTATATTATTTCTGGATATATACCCAGAACTTGAATTGCTAGATCATATGCTAATTTTATTTTTTAATTTTGGAGGAACTTCCATACTATTTTCCACAATGCCTATACCATTTTACATTTCCACCAACAGTGGCCAAGGATTCTAACTTACCATATCCTTGCCAACACTTGTTTTGGTTTTTTTTTTGTACCGGGGATCGAACTCAGGTCCTTGCGCTTGCGCAGCAGGCAGTGAAACCACTGAGCTAAATCCTCGGTCCAACATTTGTTACTTTCTGTTGACTATCCTGAAAGTTCTTTTGGATTTGATGATCTTGATTCACATTTTCTAATAACTAGTACTTTGGATTTCTTCATGCGTTTATCAATAATTTGTGTATCTTTGCTGGAGGTATTTATTTAAGATCTTTGACCATATTTTGTTTGTTTGTTTGTTTGGTTGGTTTTGAACAACAGAGTCTTTATTTGTAGTTCAGGATGGCCTTGAACTCACTATGTAACCCAGCCAGCCTCAAACTCATGACGATCCTCCTGCCTCAGCCTCCTGAGTGCTGGGAATACAGGCATGCACTACCATGGGTGACTTTTTTCCGTTTCTAAATCAGGTTATTTGGGTTTTTGTTGTTGAGTTGTAGAATTTCCTTATATATTCTAAATATTGACACCTTATCAGATACATAATTTTCAGTTATTTTCTTCTATTCTCTAAGTTGTACTTTTGCCCTGTTGATTGTTTCTTTGATGCACTGAAGATCTTGCGTTTAGTGTAGTTCCATTCACATATTTTTTTGTTTTGTGGCCAGTGCTTTTTGGTGTCATATCCAAAACAATTATTGCCAAATCTGATGTCCTGAAGATTCCCCTTTATATTTTGTTGTAGGAGTTTCATTAATGTAGATCTTTAATCAGTTTTGAGTTTTGTATGTTTCGTAAGGTGTAATGGTCTAACTTCATTCTTTTGCATGTAGATGACCAGATTGACCAGCACTGTTCGTTGAAAAGAGTGTGCTTTCCACATTATGTAGTCTTGGCACTCTTGTCAAAAATCACTAGCAATATTTTTAGGAATTTTTTCCTGTGTTCTATGTACTGTTCTCTTCTCTATCGTTATGTAAATACTACACAATCTTAATTATTGTTGCTGTTAATGTGTTTTGAAATCAGGGAGTATAAACCTAGAACTTTGTTTTTATTTTTCAAGTTTTTTTACTGTTAGGACGCCCTTTTCTTTTTTTTTTTTTTTTTGTACTGGGGTACAAATCCCCAATGAGGAATGTCATTATATTGTATACCTAAAATATACCAATAAAATTAATTAAAAAACAAGCAAAGGGTGGAATCTTTGGTATTATAAAAGTCAGAAACTAGAGTGTTTTCTGGATCAGAGTATTTTATTTTTTGTGGGTATAGTTTTTAAAGCATTTCAATTGGAATTTCCTAATCCTGAGGTTCTTTTAGAAAAAGGGCATTTTAGCAAGTTGGTTTGGGTGGGGCCTGGCAGAGACACATTTTTTAAAACTCCTGGTAATCTGTTGTGCAAAGCTAAGAATGACAGAATTGGTAGCCTGGAATGAATGGAAAATCTTATGTAAGGGATTTTTCTCCTGAATTTTGGAAACCACTGAATTTAATAAATTGTAATTGTTTTCCATTTTATGTCATGTTTTGTGTGTTTTCATAGAATACCTGTATTTCAACATTTCTTTCAAGTAGAATGGGATGGAATTTATAATTATTACTTATATTAGTATATTATTATATATTATAATATGTTATAGCATATTATCATATTATATACTTTATTATTATATTTATTATTTACTATATCATATTTATTATTTATTGTATTATATTTATTATATTATATTTATATTATATTATTTATTATATACTTTATTATTATTACTTATATTTTTATTATCACTTAAACTTATTATTACTTATAAAATATTATTGCTTATATTATATTATTACTTATAAATTATTATTTATATTATTGCTTATATTATTATTACTTATATTATTGTTACTTATAAATTTTATTATTATTAATAGTTATAACTTAAGGGCATGGGCTTTGTAATCAGGCCTGTATTCTAATTTCAGCTCCTATCAATAAAGTAATTGTTTATTGAAAAAAAAGTATAAAATTTAAAAAAGTGTTAACATTGTTGAAATGTCCATGCTACCCAAAGTGATCTTCAGATTCAATGCAATTTCTGTCCAGTTTGCAATAGCACTTTTTCCAGATACAGAATTAAAAAATCATAAAATTGATATGGAACCAGAAGGGCTTCCTGGGCCGGGGATTTAGCTCAGTGGTTCTGGCGCCTGCCTTGCAAGCACAAGGTCCCGAGTTTGATCCCCAGTACTAAAAAACAAAAGGAGTATTGTAATGGTAGCTTAAGACAACTAGGGCTCTAAAACTTGACACTATACCAAGATTCCACGGTTGGGACTTTTTAAAGGTTTGTTATACTGTGAAATCTAAAACCTTATCCCTAAACTTTTTGTACCCTGTTCTTATAAAATGACCGGTCTTATATTATAAATAGGTCTATTACCCTTGTATACTTTTATAACATATACAGTAGTAACTAGAAAATACTGGTTTCACTGAATAATGCAGATCTTTCAAATGTTGACATAGTTCATTACATAGTATCAGAAAGTCATATTTATAAACACCACCACCCATCAGTAGTTTTGAAATATGGAGAAGCTATGGAGATCAGCATGACAGTTGTTAAATTTTCCAAAATTTAAATGTTTTCCTTGAAAGCAGAAATATTATCACTAGCAAGAAAACTACTATCAGTTGTTTTACTTGAAGTGGCAGGTGCATTTTGTTCAGTTTTTAGGAAATGTTTGTCAAACATTCAAGACTTAATAACTCTGTGTGGCAGACAGACTCTTAAGTGGTCTCTATCATCTCTACCTCTTGGTAATCATATCCTTTGAGAGAGCCTCCTTTTGATTGTGGGTAGGACCTCTCTGGCTTGCTTCTCAGCAACAGAATACAGCAAAGGTGACAGATACATAAGATTTTGTGTACATAATTATGATACCTAAGATTCTAATGACATCTTGAAAAGGACTCTCACTTGCTAACTTTCAAGAAGCAAGGGAGCCATGTTGGGAAGACCCACCTGGCAAAGAATAAGCCAAAAACTAGCAAGACACCACTATAGACTTGAATGCTACCAACAGCCATGAGAACTTGGAGCAGATACTTCCCTAGAGCTTCAGATGAGAGTGCAACTCCAGGGACCACACCTTGAATGCAGCCTGTGAGACCAGGTTTAGAAAAAGGCTGAACAATAACAGAGCTATTTGAAGATCTAGATTCAGGGTGAAAATTTACTGGCAAGGCAGACACTGGATTTGATGTTGAGTTTGTATAGTATTGACTTGTAGGCTTGAATGCAGCCGTAACACCTCGACTGAGTGCGCCATTCTTTATTCCCCTTGAATACAAGCCAGGGTTAACTCTATTCAAAGTATTTCAAATTGCTGGTTTTGAACTCGCTCTCTCCGCAACAAAGATTGCCTCATCGTCCTCATTGTCATAACTTCTTTTACTTTCTTCTGCCATGGTTCCAGCTCTTCTTCACATTCCACAAAGAGTTCTGCCATTTTTGAATTATTTTTTGGTTGAAAAAGGTTGTCACTCATCAAGTTGCAGAGCTGACTTTCTGTAAATTATCACCTAAGTACATGTGACTCCAAGACCAAGGTAGTTAAGTTATGCCTCAGTTTTCCTTCCTGTAATCCTAGCTACTCGCAGCTTCTTGGGAGGCTGAGGCAAGAGGATGGGCCAGCTTGGGCAACTTAGTGAGAACAGTTTGTAGAGGTTTCAGTCCATAATCTGCTGGCTCCAAGGCAGGAATAGCAAAGGCATCACAGAAGGTAGCAAAGGTAACAAGGGGACAATGTTAACTCTTCAGAGCACATGATATTTGCTCATTTATTTGTTTCTTCTATGATTTCTTTTGGGAATATTTTGTAGATTTTAGTATGTAAGTCACTCCTTGACTAAGTCTATTCCTATGTATTTTATCCTTTTTGATACTATGTAAATGAAATTTTCTTAATTTTCTTTTTGTATCGGTCATAGTACATAGAGACGCAACTGATTTTGAGTGTTGATATTATATCCTATAACTTCATTGACATCTTTTATAGGTTCTTTTTGTGTGCATACATGGAATCTTTCTACATGTAAAATCAAGTCATCTGCAAACAGCAATAAGTGTAATTCTTTTCCAATTTGGATGCCTTTTCATTTTTCTTCTCTGATTACTATAGCTAGGACATCCAGTACTATGTTGAATATTTTGGTGAGGTTGGGATTCCTGATCTCAGAGGAAAAGCTTTCAATTTTCCCTATTGAGTAGGATGATAATTGTGGATTTTTAATATATGGTTTTTATTTTTTATTTTTTGGTACCAGGGATTGATCTTGGGACCTTGTGCTTGCGAGGCAGGCGGTGGAACCACTGAGCTAAATCCCTGCCAATGTATGGTTTTTATTATGCTGAGGTACTTTCCTTCTATTCCTAGCCTATTGAGTGTTTTTATCATGATAACTCTTCATTTTATTATGTGATGTATCTCTTTTTTTTTCCAGTACCAGGGATCAAACTTAGGACCTTGCGCTTTCGAGGCAGGAACAGCACCACTGAGCTAAATCCCCAGCCCATTATGTGGTGTATTACATCGATTGATTTTCATATGTTGAACGATCTTTGCCTTCCAGGTATAAATCTTACTTCATCATGATGTATGATCCTTTTTTTTTTTGTTTTGGTACTGGGGATCGAACTTGGGTCCTTGCACTTGTGCTGCAGGCAGAGAAACCACTGAGCAAAATCCCCAGCCCCAGTGTATGATCCTTTTAATGTTGCATCTGGTTTGCTAGTATCTTAAGATTTTTGCATCAATATTTATCATAAATATTGGTCTACAGTTTCTTTTCTTGTATCTTTGGTGAGTTTTAGCATCTGGGGCCTAATAGCCCCACTTCTGTTGGTAGAAAGCAAGGCTAAGGAATTCTGGTCTAGCGGCTTTCCATACTTGGAAGGAGACTCTTGCTATGACTCTAAAGAAGATGAGGCTGGTCTTCAGTTATGCTTCAAGTTTTCTTGACTTGGACAGGGAGCTAGTGGTGCCTCGCAGGGCCAGAAAAGCTGTGGCCAGCTGGGATGATGGAGTTGAGAGCCATTTGCTGGTCTGGAACAGTCAGTGAATTCCAATGTCAGGAACAGCTTGGGTCACATGTCCCTTGGTTTGAGGGATTCCTGGCGGTCCCAGCCTTCTTCCCTCACCTACCTGACAGTTGTGTTACTTCTTAGCATGTATTTTATGAGTTACTTAATCACTCTCTGGCTCATTCTCATCTCCAAAGTGATGTCATTAGTAGCAGTCCCTTTTATCATTGTATACAAATTAATTCATTAAGTAATTGTAACAACTTCATGAGGTAGGTACTACCTTGTTTTTACCCAGATAAGGATACAAAGGTTATAGTCCTTGGTACTTCATGTAGTCAAGGAAAGAGGGAAGGGTGGAGAAGAGGCAAGAAAAAGCTCTTATTGCTAAGGATATCCAGAAAATAGTGCTGTAGGCAATCTGTGGAAGGAGATTACAAATTCTACCCCGTGGATACAGCCAAGCAGTTATAAACTTTTTATATTATTCTGTTTTTAACGGCTCCATACATAAATCCTTAACATTAATGATGTATTCTGATAAGAGGACTTGACTGCATCATTTGCTGAAAATTCTTTCCTAAATTTATCCAAAAATTAAGAATTAAATCTTTAAGTATAGATTTGTCTTAATTTACTTTGTTCAAAGGAAGATTAAAACTTCTCTCATCTTCCTACCTAGGCAATTTACAGCTCAAAGAAACAGTTTCCTATACCACAGTGATAGGGACCCTGGGATGTTATTTTCTTTGATGTTTACATTTCAAAAGAAACAAATCCCATACCTTTGAAAAAATAGTTCTGATGCCTGCCAGGCATGGTGGCGAACACCTGTAAAGCCTATAAATGCCAGCTATTTGAGAGGCTGAGGCAGAAGGATTACAAGTTTGAGGCCAGCCTGGCCTACTTAGGGAGACCTTGTCTCAAAAAAAAAAAAAAAGAAAAAAAAGAAAAAAAAGATTAAAAGGGCTGGGAAATGTAGCACACTAGTAGAACATTTGCCTAACATGTTCAATTCTCTGGGTTCCATCCCCAGAACTGAAGAGAAAAAATTCCCCACTTGCTCTTAGAGAATTTGTGTTGTTGCCAAAAACTTACAGTTAGTAAGATGCAAACTTTCCATTTCAACTAAAAGAGTTGGATCCTCAAATCGCTCTTCATAATTTCTATGTGGTGCATTTTAAAAAGTCATAGTCATGTATAGAGCTTGAGGAACACTTCTGTCAAGTTTCAGAGGTGGTTTGAGACTTTATACTTAATACTCTCACTATGGGTAATGCATGCCCATTATGGAGAAACTAGGAAATACAATAATGTAAAAAGCAAAGAATCAAAATTACCAATTACCTATAAACTCATGATTTAGATATAGGCCATGTGTGTGTGTGCATTAGCAGTGCATGGGGATGGAACCCAGGGTTTTGTGCATGCTAGACACAAAACCTCTATCACTGAACTCAAACCCCTATTGTCAATAACCATCAGTTGTCTTCAACCCTTGTCAACAATTAGCCTACCTTTTTTGCATCTACTAGTCTTCTCCCACACAAAACACTTTTCTGGAGGTGGGAACAGGAGGACCTTTGCTATGTATGTTGTAAAGTTTTATTAAATGTAGGAAGTGGCCTGGGATTTAGCTCAGTGGTTCCACTGCCTGCCTCACAAGTGCAAGGTCCCGAGTTTGATCCCTGGTACCAAAAAAAAAATGTGGGAAGAGAAACCGGCTCTACAGGGTGAGTTTGGGCCAAGTAAAAGTAGGAAAAGAAGTGCACCCTACAGCATGATGGTGGTATACCATGTAAGAGCAAGACACAGTGGCTAGAGCATGAATGTTTTTTTTTCTTTTTAATTCTTTTATTGGTACATTTTAGGTATACAATACATTTACATTTATCATTGGGTGCTTGTACCTGTACATGATGAATCTT
>NW_004624907.1:1392914-1413733 GCF_000247695.1 Heterocephalus glaber
GATCTTAGTTTAGTGCATGGTGATAGGTATGGGTCTAGTTTTAATCTTTGGCAGGTTGAAGTCCAGTTTTTCCAACACCATTTATTAAATAGGCTATCTTTCCTCCGATGAGGGTGGTTGGCTCCTTTGTCAAAAATGAGGTGGCTGAGTACGTCTGCAGTTGTTTCTGTATCTTCTAATCTATTCCACTGATCCTCGGGTCTGTTTCTTTGCCAGTACCATGCTGTTTTAATCACAGTAGCTTTGTAGTATAGTTTCAAGTTGGGGATTGTGATGCCCCCACCCATGTCTCTGTTGCCTAGAATTTCTTTTGCTATTCTAGGTTTCTTCTGATTTGAAATGAATTTTTGAATTGTTTTCTCTAGTTCTGTGAAGTATATTGTTGGAATTTCAATCAGCATTGCATTAAATCTATATAGTAGGGCAGGGGGTTTAGCTCAGTGGTTTTGCTGCCTGCTGCGCAAGTGCAAGGACCTGAGTTCAATCCCTGGTATCAAAAAAAAAAAGTCTATATAGTAGTTTTGGAAGTATGGCCATTTTCACTATATTGGTTCTTCCTACCCAGGAACAAGGGATATCTTTCCATTTTCTTATATCCTCTTTGATCTCCTTTTTCAGAGAAGCATGAATATTTTAAACAAAAACCAAATTGTAGTCAGGGAATCAGTAGAATTTTAAAGTAATAAACATGCAGGGATCACCTGTCAAGAGCATGGCCAGTAACTTCAGGGTTTTTGTTCTTGGTAACTACAAGGATAGTAATTACATGAGAAAGATAAGAGAATAGAAGCTGAGATTTATAGAGGAACAGTTGTAAACTTGTGTTTTTAAAATTTGAAGTTAGATTTGGCAGTGTTACTAGACCTTCTGATCTGTTTCTCCCTTAGGCTGCATCTTATTTTATTCTGAGAAGTATGTCCTATTCTTTATCTTGCTAAGCATGCATCACAAGACTGGCAAAGAGTTCTTTAGTGTTTGTGGCTGGTGTAACTGTCCAGCATCATAAAACTGGAGACGGTAGCTCAGGTTGTATCCTGAATTCCCAAAATGAATTTAGAAAACAACAAAGGAAATAATATAAAATTTATAGATAATTATAAACATTATAATATAAATAATACAAAGATGCAGTCTTTCATTTTTCACATTTAAATATTAATGTAGAATTATTGCTAATACTTTAGTGATTTTGAAACCAACCATCCCTAATATATTTGTCTATGTTTATTACCTGAGGAATAGGGGCTAACTTTTCATAGGGGACTCATGAGTCAGGCAGAGTTTCTAGTACTTAACGTATATTTAATTCAGTTGTTCCATATATTAATCTTATTATAATCTTTTTTACAAATGAATAAGAAAGGGACAATTCACAGAATAAGTGTCACCAGTAGTATTTTAATGTAGGCAGGCTCATCACAAGTCTGCACTGTTGGCTACTGAACACTGATATTTTTTTTAATCCGGAAGACATACACTCACAAAAGCTTTTACTGGAGCATGGCATATTTCATATAGATGAAGATTATGACCTAGAATGAAGTAAGTGCTGGCAGAAAGAACACTAGACAAAGAATTAGAGGCTCTTTGTAGGAGTACAAATGATTTACTATGGCCAGACATAAAAAAATCCACTGGTTTTGAAAAGAGAAAAGGATATGGAAGATTCTTGTTTGTATGAGTTGCTAAGGTATTACGACCTTCTCTTAAGGGTACTGGATACACTTGCAGGAGAAAATAATCAAATTTCTACTTTAAGTTATATCTGACTCTCAGAATGAAAAATGAAGTTAAATGTTGATTATTATACAAGATGTAAGGTTTAACACTCTGGCTTTACCTGTCAACTGTCAAATTTTGAATATGGTTGTAACACATAACTTAGTGACCTGGAAAAAATTACTTCACCCTTTTCTGCTTCTGGCTCATAAACTGTAATTTAGAACTATATTTACCTTATAAAGTCATGAAGATATGTGAGTCCCAGAGCCTAAAGAATTTGGAATATTTCCTGGCATATGTACAGCTGTCTCTGCTTATAACAAAATATAACAATGTATATTCAGTGAGAATTGCAAACAAGCATTTTAATAGGTATGTGAATATTTTTATGTGTTCCCCTCTTCTTTCTTTCATGGCATATTTCTTTGAGTTTTTTTGTTTTTTTGTTTTTTTGTTTTTGGTACTGGGGATCAAACTCAGGACTTTTGAGTTCTTTCTTTCTTGTTTTGTTTTTTATTTTTATTTTATTTTTATTTTTTGGTACCGGGGATCGAACTCCGGACCTTGTGCTTGGGAGGCAGGTGATGGTCCTCTTGTTTTGTTTTTGGAGACAGGGTCTCGCTATGTAGTTCAGGTTGGTCTTGAACTCATGGCACTCCTTCTGCCTCAGCCTCCCGAGTGCTAGTATTACAAGCATGTGCCACCATGCCTGGTTCCACATTCCAATTCTATCATACACTTGAGCAAATAAAGGGCTGGAAATGTATCTCAGTTCAAAGGCTGTGGGTTCAACCCCTGGTATCAATAACAACAAATATTTAAACATTAACAAATTTGTTCTTTCAAATTGAGTAAAACCTTGACTAATGATTACAGTGACTCTTACTGCTTTTGAGAAGTTCACAATAGAAGTCTGCTGAAGCTTGTGTTTTAACTTTTGAATATGTCTGTCTCCAGCAGGCACGTTGTTTTGAATTGCTTGTACTGTTAATAAAAGAGGAAATCTACAATATATCTGGCTCCATTGCAGTTTTTTAATTTGTATTTTTATTAGTACGTTTGCAGTACATAATGATTACATTCATTCATAGGGAGTTGGTACATATGTATTACATCTTAATTCTTTTTACATCTCTTTTACCGCCCCTCCCTCACCCTCTGTGTATCTCTTGGTCCTCTCCCCATTTACAAAAGATCTATCATCCTATTCCCATTGCACTTTTTGGTCTTTCATTCTTTTTGTAACTAAAAAGTATCTTTCCTGTTAGTTGATCCTATTAAATATAAAAATTGAAAATTAAAGGCTTTTAAAAATAATGGTGGGTATAATTCTATGGGGAAAGCATCATATGATCTTACAATCATTCTTTTAGGACTGACTCAGTTTTGCTGTTACTTTTTTATTTCTCAATAAGAAATAGCTAAACTCTACTGGCGTCAGGGAACTGCCTCAGGTCGGCAAAACGGCGGGAAGCCACGAAGAGGACTGTAGAAATTGTGGTCCGGGAATCCCGAGAGTGAGGAGATTGTGGTTTTTTCTTGTGAAGACCGGACGGTATCTGTCCTACATTGCGGAATTATGAGAAACAGTTGCCCTGGTTTCCGACCGGAAGCTGGCCAACTGGGTAAGCGCAGCGTCCGTTACCCTCGGCTTTCTGGGAAATGTAGTTCCGGTGCTCGGAACAGTCCGAGCCACTTCCGCCCAGGAGAGGGAGGCAGTGCCACTATCTTTTCGGTCCGGAAGGTGAGTACCGTATACCCTTCGCTTACACCACCCTTCGGAGCCCTTTCAGATGCGAGTGGGACCAAACTGGGCGGTCGGTTTAGCACGGGGAAGTCGCGGCCGCCGGCTGAGGCTGAAGGGCGGAGGGCGGAAGTGCGGTTGCCTTCTGTGTCTTCCCCTCCCAAAAGCATCGCGGCTGCTTCCATCGGCGCGAGACCTGCGCTCTAGTTTCCAAATCTAAAGTAGCAGTAAAGCTCCCAGTTACCGGCTAGGGCGCGTGGTTAGAATCAAACCAGACAATACATGTCAAAGGTTTGGGACTGTAGTGGAGCCGGAAAAAGGGTTTCCTTTGGCTGCTGACAGTGATGCTCTCACAAGCGCCCTTTTCAGGGAAGTCCCTTGAAGAGAAAGTTCAGGGCTCCGGGCCCTTCTGTTGCATCCTTCAGGAAAGAGAGAGATAGGAGAGGAGCGACGTGCTTTCTCACCGCATGCTTTTCTTCACCCCAGAAAGAGCAGGGGGAAAGGACTTCTCCCAGCCTCGCCCGGGTACCACTACTTTATGTACCTTCTTGTTCCGTCATCTTTTCGGTCCATCAAGTTTCTCTCCATCAATTACCACTAGGAATATGATCACATCTTTTTGAGTAAATGTGCGAATGTGTAGGAGAGAAACTCGGAAATGAAATTATTAATAGCATCTCACCACTTTGATTTCTAAACATTCTTCTATGAACTATGTATCTACATAGATCGATGAAGTAGATCTTGTTATTACCTTTATTTTAAGGATGAGAAAATGAGACAGAGAGAAGGTGCATTGTTTCCCCAAAGTCATTCAACTTAATACTAAGAGCTGGCTTTGTAGTTGAACCTAAGCATTAATCTTAATCCGAGTGATATAATGACCTTCAGTTATCCTGACTAGTAGTCCATTTGGCTGAGGGGGGTGTCATTTGAGATTAAACCGATGGGAAGGTACTGTAGTTGGAAGTTTCTTATGGAAGACCTTGAACACTACACTGATATTGGGCCAGGGATTTAGCTCAGTGGTTCTGCCGCCTGCCTCTTAAGCACAAGGTCCCAAGTTTGATCCCCGGTACAAAAGAAAAAAAAAAAAACAACCCACTGATTTTTTAAAAATCCCCAAACATGTCATTCATTTAATTTGATTCCATGTCAAATAAAGTAAGTCACATGCTATAAGTCGTTACTGCTATAACGAATGCCCATTTTAGAGATGTGCTATCCAATCCAGTGCCTTATGAATTTACACCTTATGAATGTTTGAACTGTGGCTCGTCCAAATTGAGATGTGCTACGAGAAATATGTGAAATAAACATTGGATTTTAGAATGTACGAAAAGATTATAAGATGGGTCATCAGTGATTTTTCTGTATTGATTACATGTTGAAATGATGTTTTGGATAAATTACACTGCTAAATAAATATAAATTTTCTCCAAAATAAAATATATTGCTAAAATTAACTTCACCTATTTTTGTATTTTGTTTCTTTTTTGCCTTTTTAAATTTTCACTACTAGAAAATCTAAGTTTACTTATCTGATTAGGTACTTTTTTTTTTAGTACTGAGGAACTCGGGTCCTTGCACTTGCGCAGCAGGTGACAAAACCACTGAGCTAAATCCCTGGCCCCCTGCTTAGGTACGTTTTTATTAGATATGTAGCTAATTCAGAAAATACACAAATGAAAAAAGAAAAATTAAATATTACTTTGTTAGTATTTACTGCATATGTATTTATGGATGTTTCTCAAAATTGGCAAGCAAGTCTGTAGTTTCTTTCCCTTATTTTGGAAATTTCCAAGCGTGTGCAACTGTAAAGAGTAATATAGTGAATCCTCATGTCATCAAGACTTAGTTTCAATCTGTCTCTTTCCCTTTGTTTGTTTGTTTGTGACAGGGTTTTGTTACGTTGCCTACACTGGTCTCAAACCCATGGGCTCAAGCAGCCCTCCTGCCTCAGCTTCCCAAAGTAGCTGGGATTACTTCCCATTTACCTAAAATAGAGTATTTTAAAGCATATCCCAAACATCAGATAACGTTTCCTTAAATTGTACCATGACCTGTAAATGGAAGCTTGCTTTTGGCATTTGCACAATGTATCTTTTTCCATCCCTTTTCTTTCAAACTTTCTGTCATTGTGTTTTAGTAGTATCTGTTAGAATATCGGATTTGTTCTTTTCCTGTAGTCAGGGATGTTTAATCTGCGTGCATGTGTGTGTGTGTGTGAGTGTGTTCTATATGTACATGTATGTATCTTTTTAATTTAGTACACTTTGCACTGCTTCCTTTTCTCTCTGTTTTCAGCTCAGTTTATTCCCTCTTAGATATCCTCAGTGGGTTTAAACCTATATACTCTTAGGTCATACTTTTAACTTTAAAAAATTATCTACCTTAGGGGGCTGGGGATTTAGCTCAGTGGTTTCATCGCCTGCTGCGCAAGTGCAAGGACCTGAGTTTGATCCCTGGTACCAAAAAAAAAAAAATTATCTACCTTAACAAATAGTTGCATGTATTGTCATTCTGAAAAATATAGAGACAAAAAAACCTTAAAATTTGATAATGTCCCTTTTCTGTTGGTCTGTTTTTAATTATAGGCTAGGTTATAGGTCTACCTTTTATTATAACTATCCTCAAAGTTGGTCATTATTATTCTTGGCTTATTTCTTTTTGTTTGTTTGTTTGTTTGGTACTGGGGATTGAACTCAGGTTCTTGTGCTTGCACAGGAGGCAGAGAAACCACTGAGCTAAATCCCCTGCCTTGGCTTATTTCTTTTTAACAAACATTATTTTGTTGTCAACATATTTATAAATATTTTCTTCCCATTACTTCTTGCAGTCTTTTTCAGGGTTCGTATAATCATAAATTTTCTTCATTATCGTTCATCTAAAATATCTTTGTACCTTAGACCTCATGTAACAATCATTTTTTTTGAGCATAGAAAAGTAGACAGTTCTTTTTTTTTCTTCACTGTGGAGATAGTATTCAGGTTTTTTTGGTTTCCCATTTAGTTACCAGTTTTTGGCAGTTGTCACTTATTTTAGGTAAATTTATTTTCTTTCTGAGAGCTTTAAGATTATAGTGGCTGTTTTCAGCTCTTTGTGTTTGTTTAGTCTGTTACTTTCTCAAGTTTTACTATGCTTCGTTAGTTTAGGAGTATGTTTATTTTTTATACTGTGTAGCATTCCTCTATGTAAATGCATATTTTCTACCAATTGTGGGAAATTCTCAGGAATTACCTTTTTTTTTTTTGAGACAGGGTCTCACTGTGTAGTCCAGGCTGGTCCTGAACTCTCTATGTAGACCAGGTTGGCCTCAAACTTACAGTGAGTCTCCTGCCTCAGCCTCCCAAGTGCTGGCATTATAGGCATGTGCCTCCATGCCTGGCAGCAATTACCTTTTGAAGGAAGTCCCCTTTGCCATTTCTTCCATTCCCTTATGTTCACCTTGCTTTTAAACAAATGTTGGAGCTTTTTTATTTATTTCTAGCCACCTTAATTTTTCTTTTATTCTTCATCTCTTTCTTTGCTATGTGTTTTTCTTTATCTCCATGCACATAGCATAAAAGGGATTTATCAATGAGCCTTTTCTGATTTCATGAAGTAAATTGACCCTGAAATAATACTTTATAGAAAACTGATACCAGTGTCAATAACAAATGACTAGTGGGCAACAAATTATAAACTAAGAAGTTATTTTAAGTCAGAATTAGTCTTTTTCACAAATTAAAGGTGACTTTCATGGAAGAGCAATCTTTGTAAGAACTGTTTATATCTCAAAGTATCGTCTGATTTTTTTTTTTTTTTGTAGCTACCAGAGAAGGGGATTCTGGTTATTAGAACTTTCCATCTACTCATTTAATCCCTGGAGCTACCCTATGAGATAGATACAGTGTATGATTCTTCTCTTCATTGACAGATAGCAAAAGTGAGGCACAAAGAATTATTTTTAAACATCCCTTGGATTACACAGATGGTAAAGTGTCACTCTCCGAAATTACACAAGGCACTTGCCTCCAGAGCACACTGTTTTGTGGCCCACATGTTACCCTCATCTGCTGTCAGTCCCAGGATTAGAAAATCTTATGGAGGGCTAAGGCTGTAGCTCAGTGGTAGAGCACTTGCCTGGCATACACAAGCCATTGGGTTCAATCCCTAGTTCCGTAACAAATAAAAAGGAAGGGGAGGGGGAGGGGAGGTTTTTATAGAAATTCTTACTGCCATTGTATTGCATTTGGTCTTACAGACTGTTCACTGCACAGGAAGGCCGGTTAGCAGCTGGGATCTCCTCCCTGCTCCCATCACCAGCTGCATGTGGCGGCATCTGTCTGGAAGGAAGTAGGGGCTCTGTTGTGTAATTTCCATGAAGATCCACTTGGGCTAATGGCAGCTCTGACCTGTGTCTCATGGCCTCCTTTTCCTTCCCCAGTTATGCCTTCTCAGGACTCTAACCTCCCCCAGAAGGAACAGGAGAAAATGACCACATTTCAAGTAAGGTGTTTTCCTGTCTGGCGATATGAAACTGATTTTCTGGGGGGTTTTGGTTGTTGTGGACTTGTGTTTTGGTATTCTCTCTCTCCTTCTCACTGCTCCCCTTCCTCCAGGAGTATTGGAGGATTGAGGTTATGTGTGTTTGGTGTTGTAGGCGGCAGTAACATTCAAGGACGTGGCTGTGGTCTTCACCACTGAAGAGCTGGGGCTGCTGGACTGTACGCAGAAGAAGCTGTATGAAGATGTAATGGTGGAGAATTTTAAGAACCTGGTTGCAGTGGGTAAGGACAGGCATCCTTTGAGCCTGAACTTCAACTCCCTTGAGAGTCGGTGCCCTCAGATGTCAAGGCTTTGGACCATTTGAAATGATTCCCTGCTCTTGAAAACAGCATAGTTTCTAATTCCTGGGATAACAGAGCTTTTTCTGGGATTTGTGCTTATGCAAAATTCCATCCTTTTAAATCACTAGTTTTCAATCAGGTGTGGTTTTTCCATCAGAGGATATTTGTCAAAGTCTGGAGACAGTTGTCACAGCCTAGGGAGGAATACACATAGGCAGGTGGGTAGTGGCTGGTGAACTTCCTGCAGTGCTCAGTCAGCCCCCTAGCAGAGAACGGGCTGGTCCAAAGCATCAGCAGTGCCGCAGTGAGAAACCCTCTTTTCAGTGAACTGTAAACGGACACTTTAGCTTATATAGTTTGCCTTTCAAATTAGGATTGTGGCTCTTTGGTGGGTTATAAAATAAACATAGCACCTTGTACTGGGATTTCCCCAATGAACTAGATAAGGATAGGATATGTCAGGGTTCCTTCTCAAGAATCACATGCTGCAGCAAAAACCGACCATTTTCAGTGAGTGATGTAAGAGATAGTGATGAAAAGGACATTGGTTTTAAATTTAACTTAAGATAGGTATAGGGATAGAGATACAAACTAGGCTATGACCTAAATTTCTTATTTGACAGTCAAAAAAGTTCTTGAAATACCACTTGGGTTCTGAAGAGTATGTGATTTAGACAAAAGTATATTTTAGGTATGTGTTCACTTGAAATATATATTTCTCTGCCTTTTCACAGGGCATCTTCCCTTCAAACCAGACATGGTATCCCAATTGGAGGCAGAAGAAAAGCTCTGGATGATGGAAACCGAAACCCAGAGAAGTAGGTTTTCTGGCACGAACCATGTGCCTGCTCTTTCAGGTACCAGCTGGTCTGACCCTCCGTCCCTTTAAAAATACAGTTCATGAATCTCAGTTCATAAACTCAGTTCTCTCCATGATTCTGGTCCCAAACTGAACTGGACGAGAACCAAATCACATTTCCCCATGAAGTCAACATTGAACCTAACAATTGAATTTCAGTTCTCATCCAATTCAGTTTGCGACCAGAATTGTGGAATTGAGTTTGTGAACTGAGGAAGCACCGTGTTATTTTAGGACAAGTTCTTTCTCAGTGGCCCAGGGTGGCTTCAGACTTGTGATCTTCTTGCCTCAGCCTCAGTAGCTGGACTTACATGCCAGCTAATAAGCTTTTACTTGATATTATTGTAGGTTGGGATTAGGTTATCTTTTGATGCCCTGCAGCCATCTGATTTCAAGCTTGTAGCTCTTATGCTTCTAAGTGGGTCACATTGATCCCATGTGTTCCCACTTGCATGAAAAACATAAGAAAGTATAAATAATGTTGTAAGCCTTCCCTGGCTTCTTAAGGCCTTACCTTGTGGCCCTGATGTGAAACTGATATTTCTGAAGAAAATATTTGCCTGTCTTCATTTCTGAATTTTGTTTTCTTACAGGTAGCATGAATCAAAATGAGATGGAGACCCTTCGAAAATTTGCATTAAAATATCTTTCACATGAAGAGCTATCCTGCTGGCAAATCTGGAAACATGTCGCAAGTGAATTAACCAGGTGTCTTCACGTGACAGATTCCCAACTGCTACAAGGTGGTTGCATTCAGGTTTCTGAAAATGAGAAAAATGTAAAGTATCCTAAAGGAGATAGCTCCAGGTATACTGAAAATCAAGAGTTTTCAATTTCAAGAACCCAGTATTCCTCCGGAAATAAGTATCTGATTGAGTCACAGAATCAGAGTAGAGATAAGCAAATTGACATGAAAAACAGCCTGCATGTATGTGAAGATATGATGACGAAATCATTTAGTGAGCAACTTAAAACTGGCACAGAGCAAAAAGCCTCCCAACATAGTGAATGTGGCGGAGGCATCAATGACAGCTCCAATCAGCAGTTGCCTTTAGGAGAGAAACTTCTTCCATGTAGTGAGTGTGGAAGGGGCTTCAGTTATAGCTCAGGGCTTCCTTGGAGTGTTCACACAAGAGAGAGATGCTTCAGTCAAAGCTCGCACCTGCAGTCTCATCTGAGAATTCACCCAGGAGAGAAACTGGGTAAAGGCTGTGAGCCTGGTGATTGCATCAGTAAGAGCCCTTTTCTTTCTCACCCATCAAATTGTATAGACGAGAAGTCCTATAGATGTGACAGTTGTGGCAAAGGATTCAGTAGCAGCACAGGTCTCATCATCCATTACAGAACTCACACTGGAGAGAAGCCTTATAAATGCGAGGAGTGCGGTAAATGCTTTAGTCAAAGTTCAAATTTTCAGTGCCATCAGAGGGTTCACACTGAAGAAAAACCATACAAATGTGAAGAGTGTGGTAAGGGCTTTGGTTGGAGTGTTAATCTCCGTGTCCATCAGAGGGTCCACAGGGGTGAAAAACCCTATAAATGTGAAGAGTGTGGTAAAGGCTTCACTCAGGCTGCACATTTTCACATACATCAGAGAGTCCACACTGGAGAGAAACCCTACAAATGTGATGTGTGTGGTAAGGGCTTCAGTCACAATTCACCATTAGTATGCCATCGGAGAGTCCATACTGGAGAGAAACCATATAAATGTGAGGCATGTGGGAAAGGCTTTACCCGAAATACAGATCTTCATATCCATTTCAGAGTTCACACAGGAGAAAAACCCTACAAATGTAAGGAGTGTGGGAAGGGCTTCAGTCAGGCTTCAAATCTTCAAGTCCATCAGAATGTCCACACAGGGGAGAAACGGTTCAAATGTGAAACGTGTGGGAAGGGCTTCAGTCAGTCTTCAAAGCTTCAAACCCATCAGAGGGTCCACACTGGAGAGAAACCATACAAATGTGATGTGTGTGGTAAGGACTTCAGTTACAGTTCAAATCTTAAACTACACCAAGTCATTCACACTGGAGAAAAACCATATAAATGTGAGGAGTGTGGGAAGGGCTTCAGTTGGAGATCAAATCTTCATGCTCATCAGAGAGTCCACTCAGGAGAGAAACCCTATAAATGTGAAGAGTGCAATAAGAGCTTCAGTCAGGCCATTGATTTTCGAGTACATCAGAGAGTCCATACTGGAGAGAAGCCATACAAATGTGGCGTGTGTGGTAAGGGCTTCAGTCAGTCATCTGGCCTCCAGTCCCATCAGAGAGTTCATACTGGAGAGAAGCCCTACAGATGTGAGGTGTGTGGTAAAGGCTTTCGATACAGCTCACAGTTTATATACCATCAGAGAGGCCACACTGGAGAGAAACCTTACAAATGTGAGGAGTGTGGGAAAGGCTTTGGGAGGAGCTTGAACCTTCGCCATCATCAGAGGGTCCACACAGGAGAGAAACCTCATAAATGTGAGGAGTGTGGTAAGGCCTTCAGTCTCCCTTCAAATCTTCGAGTTCATTTGAACGTTCACGCTAGGGAGAAACTCTTTAAATGTGAGGAATGTGGGAAGGGCTTCAGTCAAAGTGCTCGTCTTCAAGCCCACCAGAGAGTCCACACTGGGGAAAAACCATACAAGTGTGACACATGTGGTAAAGACTTCAGTCACCGTTCTCGTCTTACATACCATCAGAAAGTCCACACTGGCAAGCTCTAGAAATGAGAAGTTTATTGATGAATTTTATTGGAATATACATCTTCAAGTTTTTAGGAAGTCCATGCTGGCGATGAACTATAAAAATATCAAGAGTGGGATTTCTTCAGACTCCGAATTTAACATATCCTTTAAAATGATGACAGAAACAGTGACAGGACCACAACTCATATTTAAGGAAGTAGAGATTGTGGTCCTCTTGGCAATATACGTTTAATACAGATGACCTTTCAGTGTGACTCTGGTAATGTGTGAAAGGATATTTGTCATATGCTAACTAGTTTTTTAAATATTTGGTCAGGGAAGGTTGTGCATTATTTTTCTTTTAACTTTCCTTTTACACTTGACAGTGGCCATTTTTATTAAAGCTGTAAAGATACAAAAAATGAATAAAATTACTAAGTGTCCTGTAGCTAAGGACTCATAATATGATATTATTTCATGTAGTATAGTGGGTTAAAATTAAAGAGCAGATCCCCAGAGATGAATCTTGGATCTTCAGAAGTAAATTTGTGCCACAGATGTATTTGAAAAGATGTTCGTGGCTTCACTGGTTTAGTAGGAATCTCAAACAGTCAGTTGGATTGCCAAAGTATTTTATGCTTTACCAACCCAATGGAACACTGTGCAAACATCTAACAAGAGTAGGTAAATTTGTAGTTATAGAGGCTGGACAATGTCCATAATAACTTGGAAAAGCAAAAAGCAGATTTTTTGTGATCCTACTTAAAAAGAAAGGTATAGATATGTATTTACTTTGACCTATCTCTAAATGATGCAAATTTGATATATTTTTATATTTCTAGAAACTTTATTTTAAAATTAAAACTTTAGAAAAATTGTAAAAAAATGTTGTAAAGTCTCTGTACCCTTGACCCAGATATCAGCACGATTGAGTCATTCCATCCATATATGTGAATGTGTGTACACACATACATTGCTACCTGTGGAAGCACACATTTTTTAACCATATAAGTACATTATAGACATCTTGCCCCTTACACTAAATACTTAAAAGTGTATATTCCTAAGGAAAAGGATATTTACTTAAAACAGCCACCATATCACATTCAGAAAATTTTAATCGTGATACATTACACAATTTAACCTATAGAACTTATTTAAATTTCATCATTTGTTCTAATATGATACATTACTGTGGGGGGGTCCTAAGTTGTGTCAAGGATTGTACATTGTGCTTAGCCACCTTTAATTTGGATCACTACCTCAATGGTTGTTCTTGGGGTTTTTTTTGTTTTTTTGGTACTGGGGATCGAACTCCGGTCCTTGGACTTGCGAGTCAGGTGGCGGAACTACTGAGCTAAATCCCCCGCCCCCTCATTGTTTGTTTTTAAGAACCTTGAAGTTACTCTCTTTCCCTCTAAAACCAGTAATTTGTGGAGAGATACTTTCTGCTCTGTAAGTAGTTTGTTTTTCAACAAAATTACCTCGACTGGTCTTAGTATTCAGTATAGGTCTGGCTGCGGGGGTTTTAGCTCAGTGGTTCTGCCTCCTGTCTTGCAAGCGCAGATTCCACAGTTTGATCCCTAGAACCAAAAAAGAAAAGGGTCTGGCCTAAATTATTACTGATGGTTGTACAAGGGTAATTTTTCTACCTTCATCATTTCTTCAACATTTGTTGCATTATCAGACTACTTTAAGGAAGAGTTTCCCTTCTGTCCTGTTTGCCCATCATGTATTTTTCATAGTTTGAGCATACCCTTATTCTGGTGTGATATTCCAGACTCAACTTGTACTTTTTATTTTTATTTTTTTTGTACCAGGGATCGAACTCGGGACCTTGCACTTTCGAGGCAGGCGCCAGAACCACTGAGCTAAATCCCTGGCCCTCAACTTGTACTTTGACTTCCCCCAGCCATGCAGTTTCCTATTTCTTTAGGAACCTTGGTTCTTCATATTGGAAAATGGCACTTAGAAATCAGGATTTAGGCAGTAGATGTGTGGTTCCCCCACCCACCATAGTTTTCCAAATTACAGGAGTTTGAAGACAGATAAATGGATGGATAGGAAGGAAAGTAGTGTAGGGGGAAAGGGTCTCTAGGCAGGGAATGTATAGAATAAGGGCCTCATTAGGCTTTCTGGCTAATCCTGACTAGAAGGAGTTAAAACTTTACTGGAGGGAGCAATTAGGACAAGAGGGCAGCAGACTGATAAGCAGAGTACAGGTGTATTAACCAGAATAGCTGCCCCTCCTCACTTTCAGTAAAATGCAAAGGAGACAAAAGGTGGAGGGGGCTACTTAAAGGAATATATGTAGTGTATATTTTCCACTAGGGTCACTATATTAGTGTACTAGATACACATGAATCTCCTTATTTAACCACCAACTGGACCTTGTATGTAAGGCTTCTCTTAACTGACCTATAAATCCCACAGATAACAAAGCCTACCTAGGAATGCACAGGTAGGCAAGGGCCCTGGTTTAGGGTCCTGAGGCCTGGGCCTCATCTGCAGGCAGGCCAGAGAGCCAGTCAGGTTGTGACAAGTTTCGGGGGTGGGTCCCCTAAAATAATAAAAGGCTGGAGACAAAGGGCCTGTGGGAATCCATCTTCTTCTTGGACCCCTGCCCCCACTTCAGGGGAGCTTTCCCTCTTCTGCTTTTTCCTCCTTACAAATAGTGTCTTCCCTCTTTTTAAACTCTGTCCCATTAATTTGTCACTGATGCTGAGTTTGTGATCCCAGTTGGCTGCTGCACCCCCAGATGTGATAGTAGAAATAGAGAAAAAAATCATGAGTTCATACTTTACCTAAGTTGTGTTTTTATTTTTCTATTACTGGGAGTTGAACCCATGACCTCATGCATGCTAGGCAAACATTCTATCACTGAGCTCTAACCTCAGCCCCTTTTTAGATATTATTTTTTGTTGTTCGAGACAGGGTCTTTCTGAGATGCCCAGATTGGCCCCAATTTGCAGTCCTTCTGCCTCAGCCTTTTGAGTAGCAGTGATTACAGATGTGTACCACTATGCCTGGCTTAACTCCAATTCTTAAATCAATATCTGAGTGTTCTTCCTAGTCTTCCCCTCATTCCATATTGTATTTTCTCCAAGAGTCACACATTTGGCTCCCACGTGTTTACTGGAGGAAGTGGACATGTACCTACCTACAACTTTTGGAGTATTGGACAGCTAATGCTAGGGATGATTTTTCAATGCATAGTATCCCAAACGTAACAACTTTCCGTTTTCAGAGCATTGACCCTTTTTGCGGTTTGAAATGCCCATGTGTATTTTACTAATAAAAACTAACAGTGCTAAGTTAAAGTCTAACAATCAAAGTCTCTATATTCCATAAAATATTACAGAAAATTTTGTGTTTCAATAAAGACATTTTAGAACAGGCAGCTAACAACTGCAGTTTAGTTTTTTTGTGAATAAATTTTAAGAGATTACTGCCTATCTGTAAATCCTTTCTTTCTATAAAAAAGAACTATTAAAAATAATTGACAAATTTTGAGTTAAAAAACTTAAAACATCATCTATATCAAATTTCAACTTTATGATAGAGTACAGGAAGATGCTTAAGAAACATTTCAGTACATATCTTTATAGACTTATAAGTATGTAAACAACTATGTAACAAAAAGTTACCAAATGCAGCCTGTAAGAAATCAGGCAAATTTTATCATATTCAATAAGCTTTCCTCACATTCCGTGGCTGCTACAGCGCGGCACTAAACTTCTGCCAAACAAAAACAAACCAAAAATGCAATTTGTTGGCGCAGCAAAACATGTACAGGCTTGATGGGTTCAAAACATCAATATAATTTAAGGAAAAGCAAAATCACAATAAAATTTATGGCACTCGATTGCTATCTGGTTGATTCTCCAGCCCCTGTGTGGTTGAAAACGGGACTTGTCTTGGAGTCCCGCTGTGTGTCAGCGGGTGGCGCCACTAAACACTACTAATGGTGCACTCGGGCCGGACCGCCGCAGGAGGGCGTTCGATTAATGTTACTAGCGTGGGTGAAGACAGTATGTTCAGGATTTTGCGTAACAAATTAGCTTGTTACGTTTTCGTGGATGCTGGCAGAAAAACAAGCTTTCTTGGTCAACACGAAAAAGATCTTGCTATGGTAAAAAATGGTTTCGTGTTGGACTGTGTTGAGTTCATGACTCAGTTCCCAGGGGGGCGACTTAGGGCTTTTGATGTATCTGCAGCCGGCCGCATTTCAGGAGTGGAACGCTAAGCTTGTAAGAAGAAGGGAAGCTTCTGTGAGCAATTGCGGGGTAAAGAACCTTGCACCTCGAACATACCAAGAAAGAACGTTCAGGGATACACAGGGTTCACGGGAGCGTGCTTTTCTCAACAATAAAAAAATTAAATGACGCCACAAGGAAGCTAGTATGCAATCGAGAATTTGGGATGTCTTATAGTTTAAGTGACCCAGTTTACTCACTAAAGCAGGTACCTGAAAAAAGGCAGACGTGGGCCATAAGAAACCCAACCAACATAAGAATGTAACAGTTTGGATATTGATTTGAATAATTAAAAGTATAAAAGGTATTTTGGGGACTATTTAATTTTATACAGGATAATGTTGGTACTTACGGCTAAGCATTATATGTCTTTAATTAGAGATATATTTGTAAATATTTAAGGGGATGTGGTATAATGCCATAAGTGATTGAAAAACACTTCGGTAGGCAATTAAAAAGAACAAAGCCATAGATAAATCTTGGGGATGAGATACAGAGTGTTCATTTTACTATTCTTTCAACATTTCTGTAATAAAGGGGTACAAAAACTTTTCTAGTTTATTTTCATCAGTAGAAAAAATGATTAGTGGCTGATATCAAGAGCTGAATTTGTTAGTTATTTGGGCAGACTCTCCACTTCCACTCCTACTTTCTAAATAATCATGGCTCATTTACTTCAACCAGCTTGTAGAAAAATAAAGCATTTTACCCCCTTCTGTCTCTCAGAAGCTATCTTTCTCTCAATAAATTTTCCTACTCTTAAATAAAATAAACCATTCTATTGGATTTATTATGTCAGAAACTGGCTAAGATTTTTGGGGGGGGGCGGGTGCCGGGGATGCGGCGGAACCACTGAGCTAGATCCTCAGCCCTAAATAAGATTTTTGAAGCTGTAAATGTGGTAAACGTCAGGGAAGGGAGAAGGGAGGAAGGAAAGCAGAAATTAAAAAAAGAGAAAAGTCAAGTCAAGTGTTCAGCCCTTTAGAACTGAACCACTTGCACCTGTGTACTGAAAAAAAACTAATAAAAGTGGCAAACGTAAAAGGAATCTTGCTGAGAATTCTGGGAAGAGTAGTCCAGGAGGGCGGGGAAAGGACGCTGTGGGAAACGAGACTGTGTGCTGTTTTGCTGGGGATTCTGGGAAATGTAGTCCGAGAGCTGTGTGCAGCCGGAGCCCTCCCGTTGCAGGAGGGTGAGGTCCTCATCAATCCCCTCTGGGAGGTAAATTAGCTCTGATTCCCAGAGTCTACGCCGGCTTTTCCGGGTTGGGTTTGGGACCCTCAAGTTTGAGCCCTCGCTGTCAGAGAAAAGGCACCGTAGGGGCAAGGGCAACGGTTTGTGTCCCTTGGCTTTCAGGGCGGTTCCTAGGTCCCCAAATTGTGAGGTAGCCTGGGTTGCGCATCTCTGAGTTTGAGAGGTTCCCGCTGCTTCTCGGCTTTCTACACACTTTGCAGCCTTTGGGCCATGTAACCTTGGTAGATTTCATTTCATCGTGTCTCCTGCATACAGTGAGTTTAACGGTAGTACTTACCGATAATAGGTGCTGTGAACTTTGGGTAAATGGGTGTAAAAATGCTTATAACTGGTCCTGACACATTTTAGCTGGTGTCTGGTTGTTGTCAAGTGGTCGGTTCCGGACGCTGGGCTCCCCTGCAGCGCCTCTGGCCCTTCTCTGATCCCTGTTGGAAGCGCTGTTCCCAGCGACTCGCCTGGGCGTGTCTCACTTCCATCGGGTGCCTGGGGGTATTCACTGTGATTTATCCTGGACCAGAGACACATCCGGATTTCTGTCAGCCTCCTTTCCTTCTTCGGCTCTTACTTCTTTAGAGGATTGCAGAGAGGAGGGAAGTGACCCTGTGACTCTGATAACATCGTCCCATGGGGAGACAGTTCGCGTGACCTTTCTGCCTAGCTGGAGAACAAATTTCCTTCACTCATTAGCATGTTTTTTTCTGCTTGGCAAATATTCAGATAGTTATAAAATAAATAAAATTGGGTGAGACACATGTTGATGAATGAGTAGTAATAATCTGTTAGTGTACCCAGTGCCAGCTACTCTTCTGTAGGCTTCCTGTGCATTAATTGGCTCAATACTCATACCAAAGATAGTTATGATACCCACTTTATGGATAAGAATGTAGATAGCTAAGGAATTTAAGTTGTTCTTTCAAAGGCAAACAAAGGAAAGAACCTGAAACGGGAATTCAAACCTTGCAGCCTAGGTTGTTTGTGACCTTTGTGTCACACTGTCCATCAGCCCAAAAAAATGACAATCCCTACGACTAATGGCGGGGGTGGGGTGGATGGGTGGGTGTGTCATTTGGTAATGAATTAGAAAGGTAATATAAGACTTGCTATAGAAGAACTGAAGGCATGCTCTTGTAATCATTTTTTGTTATTTTATGACATTGTGCTCATATTCTGATAATAGAAATAATTTGTGCTCATCATAGAGAATTGGAGAAGTATCTGAAGAAGCTAAAATTATCCATAGTCTCAAGACATAGAGATAAGTGTAAACACCTTAATGCTTTTCCCTTTCATCATTTTTTTTTCTGGGTACTGGGGATCAAACTTGAGACCTTGCACTTGCAAGGTAGGCGGTGGCACCACTGAGCTAAATCCCCAGCCTTTCATCATTTCTATGGTATATAGTTTTTCTGTACTTTTACAAAATTGTGTCATATTTACAGTACTTTTAAATTTGATAGCTCTTGCTTATAATCTCCTGCCTAGGAGCTATGACTCAAGGTGGAAGAAAGACGGGAAAACAAGAATTAAACAGAATATAAAGATCTGGGACAGTCCAAACTGAGCTGGCAGCAAAGACAACAGGCACCTAAGACCCCTGGTATTTATTGATTACAAGTGTGGGAAGAAATAGGGCAGGGTGTATGTGAGGCATCTGGTGATAGTGTGTGAGGCATCTGGCAATAGCAGTTATTGCAGGCAAGGCTTGTAAAAGAGGGGCAAGGCATTCCTGCAGAAGGAACAAAGGGAGACCAAGACTGGGTTGTGATTAATCAGTAACCTGTCAGGTCAGTGAGGGGAGGCCATAATTCAGGGAAAGGAATTTAGTTGAAGCCACACTGTCCTTGGCCTTGATGATGTCTCAGTCAGGGCCCTGCAGCTTCACAGACCAGGACTTAGGTCTCTGCCGCAGCCATTGCCAGAGGGGCTCTGCTTACCCATCCACAGTCTGACATGCCCACATGAGTCACACAGGCCTTGGTCAGACTCCTAATATAATACAGCCAAATTATGGGGAAGCAAGAAGCCTGTGCCATTTATAGCCTGCTAGTAAACTGGGCAGGGGGGTCAGCTACAGATGATTAACAAGGAACATAACAACCCCATACCCATATATGTGATTTTCTTTGTTTAGCCCTCAGCTGATATCGTTCTGCCCCAGGGATATTGCAAGAATCACCATCCCTGCATGCAAACAAGGGAGGGGGCAGCCTTCCATCCCCTCTCTTGTCCCTAGGAGAGGTCAACAAGGCCTCAGTATCTACTGTTGATAACATAGCTCAGTCTCCTACATCCCCCCCCCATTTGTTTTTGTAATTGTACTAGTTGAATCATGGTCAGATGAGGGTGTATGTCTCTCAAGTGTTGTTTGATATTTTCTCTGGGGTGGCAGAAGTGGCAGAAGCTATGATTGCCATCGTAGCAATAAGAAGATTATCAGGAATACATGGAAGACCCTGTCTTGTCACCAAGTGTTTACCTTCCTGTGTGGTCTTTTTTCACTTGCCCCCATGTCAGCAGCCTCACTACTTGCAGGTTGGTCAGCAGCTGCTGTGTCAGAACATTGTTCAGAGACATTTGGGAAAATGCTCAGACTGGAGGTAGAGGTGGAATCATACTCCATGGGTGGTGAGGTAGGTGGTTTTCTCTATGGTCACACATTTTTAGAGGGCACTCACAGTTTGTCCACTTCCTGCAATGATACAAGCAAACTCTCACTCCCATGTTAATAAGGTAACTGGCCCTTCTCATTTTTTTGTTTTTGGGGATTGCCATAACACCTGTGTTTTGTCTGTCTTTCTTTGTTTTTCTTGCTCTTGTGCTTTTGACCAATGTTTTTTTCTAATTCTGTGAGGAATATTGTTGGTATTTTGACTGGGATTGCATTCAATCTATGTGTCAATTTTGGAAGTATAGCCATTTTGACAATATTGGTTCTGCCTATCCAGCTAAAGGGGATATCTTTTCCTTTTTTGATGTCCTCTTTAATCTCCTTTTTCAGAATGCTGTAGCTTGCATTGCACAGGTCTTCAGTTCCTTGATTAGGTTAATTCCTACATATTTAATTTTTCTTGATGCTATTGTGAATGGTACTGTTTTCTAATGTTTTTCTTAGTGAATTCATTATTGGTGCATAGGAATGCTATTGATTTTTGTGTGTTGATTTCATATCTTGCTACATTGCTAAATTTGCTTAATTCTAGGAAGCTTTTGATAGAATTTTTTGGGCTTTCTATGTAAAAGATCATGTCATCTGAAAATACTGATCATTTGACTTCTTTCTTTCCTATATGTATTCCTTTTATTTCTTTCTCTTTTTCTAATTGCTTGAACTAATATTTTGAGTACTATATTGAACAGCAGTGGTAATAGTGGACATGATTGTCTTTTTTTATTGGTACATTTTAGGTATGCAATATAATGACATTCATCATTGGAAATTTGCACCTTTACATAATCTCTCTTGGTTCTTATTTTTCCCCCA
>NW_004624907.1:1416552-1431000 GCF_000247695.1 Heterocephalus glaber
AAAAAAAGACAATGTAATGAGACTTCCAACAAGAAGTAACTGCACTGTTCTGGAGAGGTTGCTGTAGGTCTGAGTGCAGCCCAGGCACTGGCTGACCCTGATGCTTCCATGAAGGTCCTTCCCTTGATGGGCCTGCCTCTCCCTCCTGGGAAGTGTAATAAACTCACCTCAGCAGCAATTGGCTCCTAGTCTACTCTCTTTGGCAGATTTCAGTTATTCTATTACTATATATATATATAGTTTATTTATTTTTGGTACCCAGGATCGAACTTGGGACCTTGCACTTTCGAGGCAGGCAGCAGAACCACTGATCTAAGTCCCCAGCCTGACTACACTATATTTTAAAACAGGTGATGGCACATGCAGATATGATTTTATCTCTTTCCAGTCTGTACATCTCTTCATTTTCACTTAAACACTTAAAACTAATACTGAGGGACTGTGGATTTAGCTCAGTAATTCTGCTTCCTGTCTCGCAAGCTCAAAGTCCTAAGTTTGATCCCTGGTACCAAAATAAATAAATAAATAAATAAAAATGCCTATTTCATGAAAGACAATATAGTTGTTGGACCCATCCAGATTAATGACTTTTAAAAAATATGAAAATTTAAATGCAGAGCATGATAAATCTCAGGTTGGATCCTGAAATAGAAAAATGCTATAAGCATATAATGGGACAGCTATATAATTTGAGTAACTGTTGATTAGGAAATAATAGTGTGATATTTTGGTCTTAAATATTGTGGTCTGTGTTCACCAGTCTTAAAAACATGTTTACAAACTCCCTTCTCGCTCTTTGATTGTGGATGAGCTATTGAGACTGCTACAATGCACTCATTCGTCTGCAGTGATGATATGAATTCCAAGGTCGGAGTAGAAAAGGCCATAGCACTTGTCCTGGCTTCCTGGGGATGCTGGCTTCCACGTAGGCTCCAGCGGCTGTGGAGTCACCATGTGGAAGAGAACACTGTATAGAAACACCTGAGGAATTGAAGCCAGGCACTCTTTCAGTTCAGGCATAGACATGTGAGCAAACAGGTCAGAATGCAGTTACACTAGACTCCAAGAATGCATGGGAATTCTTTTTTTTTTTTTAATTTATTGAAAAAAAGAAAGTTCTGCCTAAGAGAGACAGGAGGGGGACCGGAAAGCGGGTAGCCCCTGGAATTCTTGGTAGTGTTCATCCATCTTTTCTGAATGTTTAGTATATATTCAACATAAAAAATTTAAAATATTTTTTAAAAAATTACCCAAACAAGTAGAAAGAAATGATATAATACCATTATGGCTTGTATCTAGCTGTCCCTCTAAACCTCATGAGCTCAGAGGTGGGTCTTTTCAGAGCTGGTTGGATCTAGGCTGTGTGACACTGGGATTAAGGGTGTGTGGTACTAATTTAGTCCACTGATTGGAATTAGCATAGTTCTGAGTGTGGATAATGAATGCCCCACCCTGGGTATAGGTGGAACCAATCAATAGATTGTTAGTCTGGATGGACTATAAAGGGAAAGAGGGAAGGCAGGCTTGCTGCTTCTGCTTGCTGCTTCCAGCCTGCCCTGCATGGACTATTTCTTCTTTGCACTGCCCCTCTGCCTTGGATCCAGCTGAATATGGACTGAAACCTCTACAAACTGTAAGCCAAAATAAATGGGTGTTGGGTATTTTGTCTGAACAATGAGAAAAGTAATTAAGACACACCCGCCATTATTTTTATGGTGCTGGGGATTGAACCCAGGTCTTCACACTGAGCCCTTTTATTTTTTTACTTAAAGACATGGTCTAAGTTGCTAAATTTCTCAGGCTGGGCTCAAATTTGTGATCCTCCTGCCTCAGCCTCTCAGAAGACTGGGATTACAGGTGTGTGGCCCCACACCTGCTTAATGAGATCATATACATGTACATGCATACACACATGTATATACACATACACAACCCTACAAAATTCTATCTCTACTTTTCTAAACATATTCTGGGTGCCTACCAGTAATAATTATGACTTAACCTTCTTTCATCTGCATAATATTCCACTGTATGGATAAGCTTCCAAATATATTGACAGTCAACTAATGAATGCAGAGTTTGCTATTCCCAAGTGTCCTTTTGTGTACATCTTTAACAGGTTTATGTGCCATTTAATGAGGTAAAACAGATTTCCATTTATGTATAACTCATGTTTCAGTGTCATTGCTTTGATAAAATTGATGTCACTGTAACTTTTTGAGAAGTCAAAGAAAACAAGTGTCCCATACTCCCTGCCAGGCTATTAGATTTCCTTCTGTGCATTATCTTTATGCATATGGTCATCTTTAGGTAGACTTCTATTAACTGGATCACACTACAAAGGCTCTAACCTAATTTTCTTATGAGTTCTTTTCCTCTCATTATAGATCCATTTAATGGCTGTATATTAGAACACAGCAAGATTTAGTCAAATCTTTTACTATTTCCTCTTTTTAAAAATTCGGAATATCCTTGTATATGCTCTCACTGTTGGTACAATCTCCTGAGCAACATTTCTAGTGCTGAGACTGCCAGGTCAAAGGGTATGTTAATACCTATTCTCCAAGAAATCTCACAAAACCTCAGGGTGTTCATTCACACCACGAGGTGTCAAACTCTAACCCATCAAAATTCAACAGGTTTCTGGCATACCCCTCTCCCCATTTTGAGAGGAAGAGCACTAGGCATGAGGAATCTGCAAACTAAGGACCTTGAAATCTGCCTGCTATGGTTTGAATAGGTCCCTTTAAGTTCATGTGTTGAGAATTTAATCCCTAATATGACAGTGTTGATGTGGGATCTTTAAGAGATGATTAGGTCACTAATGGATTGATGCTGTTATCGTGGGAATAGGTTCCTATCATGGGAGTTGAGTCAACATTCCTCCTCTTCCCTTCTCCACCACTACCTCCTGCCATGAGAGAAAAATGCACTAAAAAGGGCCTTGCCTTATGCAAACCCCTTGACCTTCAACTTCCAGGACTTGACTCCAGAACTGTAAGAAATCAATTTCTCATATGTATGAATTACTCAGTTTCAGAGACTTTGTTATAGCACCACAAAAGACTGAGATGCAGTCAAAGCTTTTCGTAGAGAAACCTAGATGAAGTACACATAGAAAAGGAATTTGGCCTAAGCCTGGGTGAAAATAATAAGAAACCAATTAACAAGAATTAAGTTTACTAAAAATCTTTGTCATCAGCAACCACTTTTAACATTTTCAGTTACAGTAAAACCCTACCTTAATGAATTAGGGCACTCAAATACTAATCATATAAATTGTAGTGTCACATTATCAATAAAAGTGCTTTTCATCTAAAGTACAAATACTAAAAAATTACACTGTGTACAACTGATACACTGTACAAAGAACTGAGGCTGCAGTGGGCCGAAGTGATTTGCAAGTCTTTTGTCCAAATTTGTACTGCCATGGTGGCAGCACTAATTTTTTATACCTATTTCCTGAAATTGTCATTAAGGCTACTTCAGGATTCCTTATGGATATAAATTAATGAGTATAAGGTAGGAAACTGACTGGCAATTTTATATATAGGTCCTAATTATAGGGATTTTTCTCCACTTTCTCAGAAACTGCTGAGAAACTTGGCCCTATTATAAGCCAAGTCCAGCTCTGCATGGCAGAGACAGAGTGAGAATCTCCCTAGTGGAAGTTACACTTTCTTTGACACCAGTTGTCAATCATACTTTCATTAAAGTCCTGCCCATAATCTTCATTTTATAAGGCCTCTCTCCTGGTAGATTCTGACAAATGTTAAGATTCTTCTGCTGTATCACATCCTGAGAATGGGGACACTTTGCAAGTTTGGTATAAACACTGGTCACATTTATAGAACAGTTTTCTCTTATGTTAAATCTGATATTTGTAAGGAATTAACCTGAGTCGTTAAAGCACAGCATTTAAGGAGCTTCTCAGTTCTGAAGAGTTTCCCACAGTCAACCAGGGCCTTCTAAAGGAGACGAAGACATGAGCTCTAGACGAAGGCTACTTCACACCTCGAATTTTACAGGTTCCCTCCAGTATGGACCCTCTGATGGTAGACAAGATGTGATCGCTGACTGAAGCCCTTACAGCAGATGTCACATATGTAAGGCCTCTCTCCAGTGTGGACCCTCTGGTGTGTGTGGAAATGTGAGGCCTGACTGAAGCCTTTCCCACACTGCTGACATGTGTAGGGCTTCTCTCCAGTGTGGACCCTCTGATGAGCACTAAGACCTGCGCTCCAACTGAATTCTTTCCCACACTCCTCACACTTAAATGGTTTCTCACCAGTGTGGATGATCTGGTGGACTTGAAGATTTGACCTCTGGCTGAAGGCCTTACCACATGTATCACATTTATAGGGTTTCTCACCAGTATGGACTCTCTGGTGGGCTTGAAGGTGTGAGGCCTGGCTGAACCGCTTCTGGCATGCATCACATTTGAATGGTTTTTCTCCAGTGTGGACACTCTGATGAGCTTGAAGGTTTGAGGCCTGACTGAAACCTTTACCACATTCCTCACACTTATAGGGTTTCTCTCCTGTGTGGACTCTCTGATGATTGTGGAGATTCAAGCTCCAATTGAAGCGCTTCCCACACACCTCACATTTGTATGGTTTTTCTCCAGTGTGGACTCTCTGATGGGCTTGAAAATATGAACTCTGACTGAAGCCTTTACCACATACGTTGCATCGAAATGGTTTCTCTCCTGTGTGGACCCTCTGATGGCTCTGGAAACTGGAGGCTGAACTAAAACCCTTCCCACACTCTTCACATTTATATGGTTTCTCTCCTGTGTGCACTCGTTGATGGCTATGAAGATTAAAGCTCAAACTGAAGCACTTCCCACACTCATCACATTTGTATGGTTTTTCCTCAGTGTGGACTCTCTGATGGGTATGAAGATTTGAGCTACAACTGAAGCGTTTACCACAATCACCACATTTATATGGCTTCTCTCCAGTGTGGATTCTTTCATGGGCCTGAAGATGGGATCTCTGAGTGAAGCCTTTCCCACACACCTCACATTTATAAGGTTTCTCCCCAGTGTGAACTCTGCAGTGAATGTTAAGATCGGTACTGCGACTGAAGCCCTTTCCACAGCTGTCACACCTGTAGGGCTTCTCTCCTGTGTGAATAGGCAAATGAGCATACAAATGTGAGCTCTGATTAAAGCTCTTACCACATTCAGGGCATGTATAGGGCTTCTCCCCCGTGTGGACTCTCTGATGAGTCTGCAGATTTGAGCTCTGACTGAAACCTTTGCCACATTCATGACACCAATAGCGCTTTTTCCCTGTGCGAACATTTTGTTGAACAGGAATACTCGGACTATAACTGGTATCCTCCTCAGATATACTGCACATAGGCGACTTCTTTCCCAAGTGCACTTGCTGATGAAGTTCAAGATTATAGCAGTCAATGAAAGCTGCTTCACATTCACTGCACGGGTAGTTTCTCTGTCCTGTGTAAATACAATGCTGGGTAAATGCTGACACCTTTAGGACTTCTTTACCACATGTGCTGTGGCTGTGAGCTTCCTCCATTTTGTGCACTACAGAATCATCACGGTGGTGGGAAATACAACTTAAAATATCAACACATGGAGCAAAGATACATAATTTGTTTTTCATCTGAGTTGGCTTATAATTGTTCTGTTGGTTCTGTGTCTCACTGAGATATATTTTACTCCAAGGACTCTGAGCTCTTTCGGTTGGAAATTCTTGATTTTCAATAACATTGGAACGATCCTCTAGAAGATTCACAAGACAGCTGTCCTCTATAGATGCCTGACAAGATTCTTCTGCTCTCATATGGCAGGAGGAATCACACTGCTTGGGGAACCAAGAACTCTTTCCTTGAATATTTATTATGGAGTCTTGACTTTGAGCTAGTTTGTTTAGAATGTGTCTCTTGATTTGCCAACGTGAAAGCTCTCCCAGTGAAAGGCACCTCAACCCTGCTTCATGAAGAATCTCCATCTTGTTTTGATTCCTGTTTCCTAGAAGAACAAAGAGAATAAGGAATTAAAGACAAAACATGGGGCCGGGGATTTAGCTCAGTGGTTCCGCCACCTGCCTTGTAATTGCATGGTCCTAAGTTCAATCCCCGGTACCAAAAAAAAAAAAAAAAGACAAAATGACATCAGCAAGAACGTGAAGTAGGAAGCTCAGTCTTTATTTCCCTTTGGAAACATTAAAAAAGAAAACTACAAGCAAGCTAAAATAAATTTGTAGGAGCTCTGCAAAAGATTTATAGCAACAAAGAGAATGTTGACTCAAGAGAGAGCCACATTAAAAATGGTAGGAAATTTGGGATCAGCCCAGGCTGAGGAAAAGAAGTAAAGCAGTTTGGGCGAGGAGCTGTCTGAAGGCTAGGCAGTTTTCTTGGGGAAAGGGGAAGGACTAAAGACAGAGACAACTTGGTTCACTAATCTAAACCTCTTGTTATGTAACCATTCACATCTCACAGGGCCTGCATGCTTTTGCCCCACAGTTTAACCATTCACTCCTCAGTTAAGTCCCCCACAAACAGTAAGTCCTACTTTAACAGATTAAACTCCCCAATAAAAAGACATAGACTGAAAAGATGCATTTAAAAACTAAGAATCATGGAAGCTTAAATACTGCATGGTTACTCTTATATGAAAAACCCAAATTATAAATAAAGAGCAAAATAAAAGATAATAGGGAGTAGGGAGACAGATCTTTCTCAAATGGAGAGGGGAGGAAAAGAGGATGAAGAAAGAATTAAGATTTGTTACATACTCCACAGAAGGAATGTAAGCATTATGTTCTACAATTGTGTGGCAGTTTTTAAAAATAAAATGACTCTAATACCATTAAAAAAACCTTAAGAACCAAATATATGTTTCAATCTAAGAACACAAACAGGTTTATAGTGAAAAAAATAGAAGAAGATATTCCATGCCCAACAGTAACTAAAAACAAGCACGGGTAGCTGTCCTAATATCAGATAAAATGGGCATTAAGTTAAAAAAATTTTAAGACATGAAGAACATTATTTAATGCTCAAAGTCAACTCCTCAAGATTTAAGTTATAGCTGGGGATTTAGCTCAGTGGTGCTGCTGCCTGCCCTGCAAGTGCAAGGACCCAAGTTCGATCCCCAGTATCAAAAACAAAAAAAAGTCTAATAGAGACAAGATTTAACAATTATAAACATACAGGTGCAGCACAATGTGAAATGAAGTTAATACCACTGTATACTCAAAATTGGTTAAAATGTTAAAGTATATGTTACATATTTTACCACAACTAAAAAGATATACATGCTAGTAAGTCTGATGGTATAGAGCTTAGACATTAATTAGGGCAAATTAAGGACAGAGAGTGAAAGGAAGATAGTATTTTAAACGGGCTGGACAGAGAAGGCCTCTAATCAAATGACTTCTAAGCAGATGTATGAATGAAATAAGGGCGGAGGTTTACTGGATTCCAGCCAGAGAAAAGGAAAAGGCTCTGACACAGAAACATAATTATCACATTTGAGGGTGAAGAGACAAAGAAGTGGGAAATGACAGGAGAAAACGTGTGGAGTGGTAAAGCTAGGGGAATGAACAATGCTTATGACACCTGACAAGCCCCTTAGAAAGGCTGTTTACCTAGTGGAATGGGAAGCCGGGGGAGGGTAGGAGGCAAAGGAGTGGCCAGATCCGACTGTCAAAGGGGCTCCCTGCTTGGCAGGCAGAGAAGAGGTCACTCTGAATAGAGGCAGAACAACCAGGCTGCTACCTACCATGGCTCCAGTGGCACAGTTCTCAGCTTCATGAATGCCTACCTCTTTGGGTTTGGATCTCTGTCATCCAAAGCTTTTCCTCTCTCTCCAACTGCGATATCACATCTGGTTTGAAGGACTGATGGCCTGTGAAAAGACAAAATTTATAGGAGAATGTTAAAGACGAAGAGTACTGAAAAATTCTGCTTCTCATCCCATAATATAAGGTTCCACCTTGCCCCACCAAGCAATATTTATCAGACATTTTTAATCATGACACAGTGTAAGAAATACATTTACTGTTATTAGAAAGACAAACCACTGAAATAAGAGATTCAGTGATCTGTTTCTGACTAATGTGTCTTCATCAGGTCCCTTCAGGTCTCATGCCTTTTACTCCATCATCTACAGTTACTGCTACAACACATAGAGCTCTTCCTAACAAGCACTGACCCTGCTACTCTGTTTCATTACATAAATGCTGATTAGTAAATTTCACAACCCATCACTGGATTATGATTTGTAAGAGATAAGAAATAGGGACTCTGGAACAGCTAAGTGCTACTGTTCATTTGTTGTTCATTTACAAAGACAAGTTTGCTTTGGAACAAAGACCAGCAACTCTTTGTACTCCAGGAGGACTGCAAAACTGCTCTGGAGAGTTTCACTGTGGGGAGCTATCTTGGGCAGAGGCCATGGATGCTGCTAAACAGCCTAAAGTGCACAGGCTGGCCCCTATAACAAACAACTATCCAGCCCCAAATACCGCCAAGTTAACAGCACCAAGATCAAGAAACCCTCCTCAAGGAGATGAGGTCAAGTTACACAGCGAGCTGGCCTCACCCACAGAGAGCAGGTTCCTGAAGTTCTCCAGCATCACGTCGCGGTACAGCTTCCTCTGGGCAGAGTCCAGCAGCCCCAGCTCCTCCTCACTGAAGACCACAGCCACGTCTTTGAAGGTCACTGCTTCCTACAACATCCAACATGTGTTACCTCAATCTTATATCCACTGGCCACTGGGACCCAGGCAACTCCTTCAGCAGAGTTCCTTTTCTTCCCCTTCCACAACCATACCAAAAGTGCTTAGGGATGGCGGTAAAAAATACGTGGTACATGTAACATGGTGTCCTTTAGGTACTTAAGTTCCTAGAATTGTCATTGTTCAATCGTGTATTCACACATTTTATAATCTGAGAGTGCCAATCTTGTCAAAAATGTGTTGATTTTGTCCCATTTGTGTCAGCAATGCCAATCTCCTCTCACTGGGCAATGCAGGCTGAGTGTATCTTTTCTAAAAATCCAAAATGCTCCAAATTGGACAATTTCTGAGAAGTGACACCATTTAAAGAGTTTTAAGTTTTAGAGCATTTTGGATTTCAGATTAGGGATGCATAGCCAGTAAATTCTATGTAACTATTCCAAAATCCAAAAGTCTCTGCAACTTGAACCACTTCCGGTCCCAAGCATTTCGGATAAGGGGTACTCAACTATTGTCAGTGCTCACCAACCTAACAGCCCCCACTAACTCCCTGGGATAGATGATGTAGTTCATTCTCTGTGTTTGCAGGAATGTGCCCTATCTGTAACCATGGCAGCATTCAGGGCCAAGGTGAAGAGCACAGCTCCAGAAACTGCCTCAGTTTACTGTCCAAGGTGCTTGGCTGAGTCACCTAACTTCTCAATACCTCAGCTTCCTCCTCTGTATGACAGTACTTACACCCTAAGGCCCCTGAAGAGATCAACTGAGTGAAACCATGTGGCAGTGTCTGATGTAAGTGCTCAATAAATGCCAGCATCATCACCATCACCATTAGCTATTTTATCCCATTCCTGGCTACACAGTATTCTATAAAAGTAATGATCTATAATGTATTTAATCATTACAAAAAACACACAATTCAGTAACTTGAGAATTATAAAACAATAGTGTAAGAAACATTTTTACATAGATCTCAGCCAACTCAGTCTGGTTATTTGTTACAAGAAGTGCCAAAAAGTGATAATACCACTGCCAAAAAACAAAACAAAACAAAAAACCCCTCCATTTTGCTAATATAATGGCTATTTTCTCAATTAACTTGTCCTGTAAGAGAGCATAAGTATCTTTGATTCTCCATTATTTTATTTTTTAAAATCTTGAGCAATTTTGGTAAGTAATAAAAAGTCCCTTTTTAAACTTCCATTTATTGAATTAAAAAATGTTTACATATTGCCCACCCTTTACTTTGCTCAGCCCTCCTGGGTGTCTTATGCATCAGAAGACTCCTATCACGAATACTGAATCTCTCTCAGGTAGTGTAATCTCCCATTCCCATTTGTTATTTACCTCATAGCTCTATGTGTGGTGTTTTTCAGTGTGGAAATTAACATGTTATGTATCTAAAGATTCTGCTTTTCTGCCTTTGATTTGGTCAGAGTGCTGAGCGTGTACTCAATGACCAAGGGACACATCTGGCAAAAAGTCAGCCCTAGAAGGGGAACAGGTGAGGACACTGTTATTTCTGGAGCTCTTCATCCACCAGGACATGCCAGGAACACACGCCACACATTGTCAAGGCCCTGAATGGCGAGCTGTCAATCCTTCCTGTTCTTCCATCACCTGAATGACTTGGCTTGGGGATTAAAAATTTTAGTGTCAGCTGGGCACTGAGTGGACATCAGTAGGTACCTAAAGGTTTACAAATCTCTATGTTCACACAGCTTATCCATGCAGTAGTGCCTGGCAAGTCCCTAAGGCCATTAGGCTTTTCAAACTAAGATGTTCTACTTTAAAATTCATGTTTAAAACAGATACTTAACTATAAAACTGTAATACATTGTATGACTTAGAATTAAAGAAAAAATTTTAGCTGCTCTTGTTTGAAATGGCTAAAATTACTTCCTCTGTTGTCATTATCAGCAGGATCCTATTAAACCAAGCCACACAAGACTCCTTCCACAAAATGAGACGCCACATATGGGAAAACAACAAGACTCTAGAATGTAAAGGACAAAAATACAGAATCTTCAGAATTCTTAAATTGAGGGGAAAAAGCAAAAAACTGTGACTGCAAATGTCTTCAAAACAGCAAAAATTGATAAAGCACACAAATATGGAGAATGAAGAAAAATAAAATTAGGCAAACTATGGAAAATGAAGTGGCCATTTAAAATGTAGGCAAAATAAAACAAAATTTAAAACTCAAAATTGTACCCAAAGTATGACTATGAATACATACCTATGAGTGCAATGAGAAGGAATATGGGGAAATGAAGGCAGCTGATTTTTAAGCATCTTTTCCCCCTGGTACCAGGAATGGAACTCAGGACCTTGCTTTTGCGCTTGTCAGGCAGGCACCGCACCACTGTGCTACATCCCTGGCCCTAAGCATGTTTATAATGATTTTCCTTTTTTTTTTTGGTACCGGGGATCGAACTCTGGTCCTTCCACTTGCGAGGCAAGTGGCGGAACTACTGGGCTAAATCCCTGGCCCTGTTTTTCCTTTTTTAAAAAATTTAGTTTTTACACTCTTATTTGGAAATAAAAGGCAAGAGCCTGCCATGTAACATTTTCTCACTGCCCCTGGTATCCTGTGACCTTTCCCAAGAACGATAAAAATGAGATGTCATTTTAAGAGACACAGAGGCAAACAGCTTACCTGGAACTTGGTCATTGTTCTCCTTTTCCTCCTGGGAAAAGGCAGAGCGCGGGCAGGTCAGGCTAGGGAGGAAAAGATATCGTGAAAGATGCCGGGGTGCAGTTAGCCCACGTGCGCTTCCCGTGGACGCAGACGCAGCTGCGCGCACCTTGGGGAGGTAAGGGCTGGATCCGCCATCGAACTGAGCTCCTCGAGCCAGCTGCCTTCCTTCACGAATAACCCTTCTAACAGTTCTAACTCAAACACTTCTTGTTATTCTTTTTTGTTTGGTTGGTTGGTACCAGGGATCGAACTCGGGTCCTTGCGCTTGCGCAGCAGGCGAAACCAATGAGCTAAATCCCGGGCCCACTTCTTGTTATTCTAATGGGGCCAAAATGCCTTGGTTCAGATTCTGGCATTCTCATTTATTTTCTACCAGCTAGCAATGTGAAGCTTGAGCAAGTTATTAATGTCTCTGGAACCCGCCAGAGCTACATGGAAATGGGACAGTAATGTCAATAATACTCTCTACTTCCTGTAGTTTCAAACAAGCAAGTGCTGCTATACTTCATAAAACTGCCCATTAAAATGTGCTTTTTAGAAACTCGGACATTGATTGCGCTGTTGTGAATGGGTGTCTCATATACAATCTGTTCCATCAATAACAGTAAGTTATCACGGATTTCTCCTGTCTAAAAAGTACAAATTACTTGCAAGTGATAACCTGGGCGCGCTTGAACAGTGTCTTTTCCAAAATGCGTGAAGGTAATGACCGACAAAAACTTGCAACTAAGAAACAGTGTTGCACAAAATTTATTAAGGCCTCTCATCATGTCGGGCACTCTGCAAATCTGTGATCATACTAGTTTCTCTGTCCAGTATAAACACAGGGCCTTCCCCATGCTGCTGTTGGAAGAAATCGTCTCCCTCCTAAAGTGGTGGCTAAAACGAGTTCAGAAATCCGGGAAAAACCCCAAACCAGGCAAGGATCAGAGCGAAGGGGCTGCGACTCCGCAACTGGAGCTCGCTTGAGAACAAGGACGCCTCTCCGAGGATTAACCGTGGAATCACTGGCAGCCTCCAACATTTTATTATGTCCCACGCATTGTTTTTAAGCATTTTATATATGTAAAATTTCATTCAATTCTCACAAAAAAGCAACCTGCAAGCCACGAATCCTTGATGGCCACGAGGAAACTGAGATAAGGAGGGGCGAAGTGACTTGCCCAGTACCAGCTGCGAGGAAGAAGCAGGACTGGCTTGAGTGGAGGGGAGGTTTGGGGAAGCGGAGAGCGTGGGAGACCCCAGACTCGACGCTCGAGCGCGCGCCGCCTCCCGCTCCCGCCCTCCCCCAGTTCTCTTTCCCCGGCCACGGACCCAGGGTCCGCCGGCCGCACGCCCAGGCCGAGAGGGCTCGGAGAGGTCGCAGGGACCCGCGGCGCGCTCACCTTCCCCAGCGAAATCACCGAGCCGACCTCGCCTTCTGTGAGCGGAAGTGCCTCCACCCGCTCACAGCAGCTGGACTCCATTTCCCAGAGTTTCTAAACGGAAGTGCTTCAGCGCTCTCGCGCCGCTGGCTGGGACTACATTTCCCAGAGTGCCAACGGCTGGCGGGTTTCTGTATTGACTCAGGCAAGTTTGGTAGGAATCACTTGTCGAGCGCTATAACTGTCAGATTCCTTTTTATTTTATTCATTTCTTTTTTTTTTGGTACCGGGGATCGAACTTGGGACCTTGCGCTTGCGAGGCAGGCAGCGGCACCACTGAGCTAAATCCCCGGCCCCGTTTTATTCATTTCTTAAAGCTCACGAAGAAGCAACTGATAATTTTTAAAACATGCGGCAGTATTAGAAAAGTGAGGCCTGTATTATGAAAATAAGTTAAAACCCCAAATTATTTAGGGGAAGCAAAGAGTAGGCTAAAAAATGGGAAAAGTAAGAATGACAGGATGAGCTGCGTTGGTCATCATCTTAAGGAACACCGCATCTCGCACTTGTAACAAATGCTGACTTGTGGAGAGCGGTGTTAACCATAGAGGCTCCATTTTGAATCTTACCCTCCATTGTATAGAGCAAGGAGACTATGTTATGAGGAACCGCTTCCTTGCCGAATTAGAGTGCCCTGGACCATAATGAACGTTTTGTAAGCCCGAGAAACGGGAAGGCCCATGAGGGTGGGGAATTCCCAAAGAACTAGAAAACAGGGAAGCAGGTGTCTCTGGATAAGGGTCACGATTAACAACCAAACTCACTGGTGAATAAAAGGAGGAGAGTGAAAAGCGTGGGGGCTCGCTCTCGCACGCGCTCTCCCCCTCTCCCCCCTCTCCCCTCCCCCTTCCCCTTCCCCTGGCAGTACTAGACATTGAGCTTGCACTGAACTCTATCCCCAGCCCTTTAAAAAATTTTATTGTGAGACAGGGTCTCCCTCAGTTGCTCAGGCTGGGCTCAAACTTCTGCTCCTCCTGCCTCAGCCTCCCAGAGTTCAGGGATTACAGGTGTGGCCACACACCCAGCCATATCAAAAGTCATATGGTGATAATGACTTTTAGAGGCTTTATGAGCTATAATTCTTAAAGTTCACCTGCTGACAACATGCGGCTTAATGGCTTTGTGTTTGCACAGTTGTGCAACCGTCACCATAACCTAGTTTAGAACCTTTTCATTGTTCCAAAAAGAAATCTTGTGATCCATTAGCTTTTACTCCCCTTTCTCTGCCTGCCTCTGTCTCATCTCCTTTCTGTCCCCACAGATTTGCCTCTTGTGGCCATTGCATATAAATGGGATTAGGCAATATGTGTTCTTTTGTCACTAGCTTCTTTCACTGAACATAATTGTGATACTGTTTTGAAACCTGCTTGAGCCAAGCATGGTGGTACCTGTAATCCCAGCACTCAGAAGGTTGAGGCAGGAGGATCGCTGTGAGTTTGAGGCTAGCTTGTGCTACATAGTGAGATCCTGTCTCAACACCCCCCCAAAAAGAAACCTGAAAAAAAAAAGAAAAGAAACCTGTTTGAAACATTTATATCTTTAGAGATTAGAATATAGTTCTCAAGCACAAGGACCTGAGTTGGAGCCCTGGTACCAAAAAAAAAAAAAA
>NW_004624907.1:1446354-1512414 GCF_000247695.1 Heterocephalus glaber
GAAATTACAAAGATCAGGGCAGAAATCAATGCGATGGAGACTAAGAGAACAATACAAAAAAAAATCAATGAAGCCAAGAGTTGGTTCTTTAAAAGAATAAACAAAATTGACAAACCCTTAGCCAACCTTATCAGAAAAAGGAAAGAAAAGGCCCAAATCCATGCAATTAGGAATGAAAAGGATAAAATTACAACGGACCCAGCAGAAATCCAGAAGATCATCAATACCTACTTTGAGAACCTATACGCCAATAAGATGAAAATCACAGAAGAAATTTATTCATTCTTGACACTAGAAATCTATAGCTCCTCCTTTGTTCTTAATGTCTACTTAGAAGTGTTTCTATTTTATTATATTTAAATTTTTCAAAGAATCAGGTTTTGGCTTAAGTTTTCTCTATTAACATATTTTTGCATTCACAGATGTCTGCTCTTTTATGTCTTCATCCTACTTTCTTGAGGTTTAATTTGCTCTTCTTCTGGTTCTTAATGATAGAAGCTTAGAGAATTGATTTCAGAACTTTCATGATTTCTAATGTAATCATTGAATGCTGTCAGTCCCCTCTAATAACTTCTGTAGCTGCATCCCACACATTTTGATATGCAGTGTCATTTTAATTCAAACTAATTTTATGGAGTTCCTTGCGACACCCAATGGGTCAATGTCTGCTCAGGTTGACTTGGGTTGGAAAACTGCAAATTCCAGAGCCAGAATGCCTTGAAAGATGGGATGTTTTACCAACTTGAGCAGAGATGGATCTTATGGGGAAAACAAGGAAGCTCCTGGGCGCAAGGACCCAAGTTTTGTTTTGTTTTTTGGTACCAGAGATTGAACTCTGGTCCTTGCACTTGTGCAGCAGGCAGCGAAACCACTGAGCTAAATCTCCGGCCCAAGGACCCAAGTTTGATCCCCGGTACCAAAAAAACGAAAAAACAAAAAAACAAGGAAGCTCCCTACGGGACAATCAGATAAAAGTTAATTATTCAGCCAAACTATCACCATGCCTTGCTAACCTAAAACAAACTTCTGTGCTCAGCAGACTCTGCCTTTATTGTTCCTCAATAAATCTGGGAGTTTGAGTCAGTTCAAGGCTCCATTTTGGTGGGATCCCCTGATCCTCCTTGAAGAAATTCTCTGTCTCTCAAGTTGTCATTCTTCTTTCTATTAGGGTTGGCTGGCCTGAACCCAGCAAGTGGTGCTGGAACAGGGACCTGAAGCTGGTGTGAGGTTGAGTGAGGAAGCCAAAGGAAAGTGAAACTGGAAGAGGAACTTGGTAAGTGGATCTTCAATTAGGGACTTTCTGAGCCTTTGGAACGATTTTTCAGTCAGGGTAACAATGGTGTGGTCATTAACAACAGAGCAAAAGTATTACATTAAGGTTTTGTGCCAGCTGTTGAAGGCAGCTGATGCTTTGATCACTGAAGAACAGCTTGTTAAGCTTTTAGAGCTTGTGCTTGAACATAATCCATGGTTTCCCAACCATGGTACCCTTAGACCTAGAAATATGGGATAGAGTGGGGGGAAATCTGAGGAGGGCTCAAAGACAGCCTGACAACATGGGGCCTTGTCCTCACTGCCTTGGTCTCAGTTAATCAGGAGAATGAAAGTCAGGAGGCTAATCAGTCAGCTATCAAGCCCTCTGACTGCTAGCTTAAAAGATCTTGAGCTATGGCCAACTTCTTTGCCTTCATCACCACCGAATCTATGGCCCAATCTGCACTTACAGACTGCCTGAGGGAGGCAGCTGTTGAGGGGGAGATTACAGCTTTCCCAGTGCAAATACAAAATGGGAACAGGTTACATACCCCCCTCTACAGTTTGAAGTCTATAAAGAGATCAGAGAGAGTATCAGAGAAAATGGGCTAACTAGCCCCTTTACTAAAAGGCTGATTATGCTTTAGGCAGTCAGTATCACATGACCCCCTGGGATTAGAGTACCTTAGTGAAATGGGAAAAACAAAAGACAGAGCAGAGACCATTGGTTTCAAGGCTGACAGTCTAAGACTTGCTCCTCCCGCTAAACTCATGAAGGTCACTCTGCCTGGAAGATGAACTGCTGAAACACAGCTGCCTACTCCCTATGTCTTAAACTGTAAGGAAAGTGAAAAAAGGAACATTACCTCCACCTCCCTTCCCTTTGCCAAGTTCTGCTTCTGAATAATTCTGCTTGCTGTCCAGCCCTGGCTAAGGAACAGATAAATAGGGCCGGGGATTTAGCTCAGTGGTTTCATCGTCTGCTGCGCAAGCGCAAGAGTTCGATCCCTGGTACCAAAAAAAAAAAAAAAAAAAGAACAGATAAATATGAGAACAAAAGGAGAAACAGGGCTCAGACTCTGGAAGGTGACTTCTGCTGGGAGCGTTAGCTAGCGAATAAACCTGCTTCCCTTCATTTCTCTGAGTGCCGCTCACTTCCTTGGTCTGCCTGCCCTCTGAGTGCCATTTCATTAGCAGTGCTTGCTTAGAAGCCACTCATTATTTGCTGTGAAGAACTGAGTTTGATGATCTTTGTGAAGAACACGAGGGAGTACAAATCATTGCTTAGATGTTACAAGGGAGAGGGTTGTACACCGTGGTTCAAGCCCAGCTCTTGAACAATGCACTCTTCTACGTGGGCCTGGGATGGCATTCCTGCCTCCAGCCAGCCCCCAAGGTCATTTGTGGAGATCAAGCAGGGCCCAACAGGAGCCCTTAGTGCAATTTGTTGACCGATTAAAAAGACCATCCAGAGGCAGGTTGTTGGGGACTCACCCACATGGTTACTAGGAACTAGAAATTATGATTGTTGGGGGCTGGGGCTACATGACCCAGGCCCAGTGACCTGAGGTTGATGCACCTTGTCTCCATAGCAAGGGACACACTGAAAATGGTGTCTCTTAGCTTCGAGAGGAAAATCAGTGACTGTGGCATTCTTGAGGGAAGATAGCATCTACTGAGGCTCTTGTAAAACTGCAGGAAAACAAAAAGAACTAGTTTTTCATTAACTTGGTCCCCTATTATGAAATTTAACCTGTTCCTTTCTCACACACTCCCCTTATAAAAGTTTAACCTGCTCTGTTTTTCAAACTACCTTTTCAACTGTTACTGTTCCTCCAAATGATGCTCAACTCCTTCCCCCTGCACCTTTCACTTTCTAATAAAAGTGGTTCAACCATGGAGATTGTTGAGATTGTCCACTAGAGGTATATCTCCTCCAAGTCCCCTTAAACTTTGAAATTTGTCTCTGTCTTTCTTTATTCCTTGTCAGCCCCTCAATAGGTATCTGTGGGTCTGATCAGTCCCCTGCATAGGTTAGCCATTTACATGTCATAGATATTATTTTGCTTCAGTTTGCCTATGAAAATGCTAAAAGGAACTGCCAGGATGTTATGAAACCTATTTGTGTTTGAGCTCAGGCTGTGGGGGATCTCATAAAGGCATGTCAACTGGCGAGCACAGAGACACATAAAGCTAGGGTTTTTGCTGCCGACATTCAGCCTCCTAATAAAGGGAAAAATATTACTTGTTCTCAAAGTGGAAAACCTGGTCATCTTAACAAGGATTGCAGACAAGGGCCAGGGATTTATCTTAGTGGTGCTATGCCTGCCTCACAAGCGCAAGGTTCTGAGTTTGATCCCTGTACCCCCCCCAAAAAAAAAAAAAAAAAAGATTGCAGACAGAGGACAGGGGAATCTTCACGTGCTGGGCCAATTAATACTTCTCAGTCCCCAGGCCTTTGGACTAATTAATGCCATTCTAAATATGATAAGGACAGCAACCCTCTCTTCAGGAAACTCCCAATGGGGCCTTCCCTGGGCCCCACAAATAATGGGGGTGTTGGCCTTTGATCAGATGGGAAAACAACGATCCTTTCTCTCTGCATGGACACTCAGGCACACATCAGAATGGAGTTGCTCACTAGAATCAAAGTTAAGCTGTAACAGGGAAAGGTCGATCAAAAGGTCACAATGGGAGTCTTTGGATCCCTTCCAACTGGGACCATAGGACTCATTTTAGGAAAATCTGGATTAAATGCTGAAGGGGTAACAGTAGTTCTGGGTACTGTAGATGCAGATTACCAAGGAGAAGTTACAGTATGAATGCAGGGAAAGGGAATCCAAATCTTTACTTCTGGAATGAAAATTGCTCAACTCCTCCTTTTGCCATACTGGGTTCCTCGGTCTAAAGAAAAGGTTAGGGGAGATCAGGGATTTAGTAGCACTGGAGATGGAGGGGTCTGTTGGGCCTAGCCCATCATAGCTTCTCAACCTACTCTGACTGTTCAGATAAAAAATAAAAACCTTCCTAGGACTGCTAGACACAGGAGCAGATGTTACTATTATTGCAAAAAAAACAATGGTTCCAAACTTGGCCTTGCCAAAGAACCTCCTCTGGGCTGGTAGGCATTGAAACCCAGTCTTTTGAGCTCCAGAGCAGTGCTATTCTTTCTGTAACTGCCCCAGAGGGAAAGACAGAGCTCATCCAACCATATATTGCTGATATACCTATTAATCTTTGGGGCAGAGACCTGTGACAACAGTGAGGTTTTTCATTAGGTAATCCACCTTTTTCATAGGTGCCACTGCTGTTACTCCCCTTGCTCTTACCTGGCTCACACAGGAGCCAATGGGTTGAGCAGTGATCGCTAAAAGGGGAGAAATTACATCAAGCTCACCTCTTAGTACAGGAGCAGTAACAACAGGGACGTATACAACTTTCCAGAGTTCTTAGGATTCCCCTATTTTTGTCATACCAAAAAAGTCAGAGAAACGGAGACTACTGCATGACCTCCATACGATCAGTGTAGTCATTCAACCTATGGGGCTTTGTGGCCTTGGCTTCCTTCCCAATCTATGATTCCCCAAGATTGGCCATTGATAGTGATTGATCTAAAAGATTATTTCTTTATCAGTCCTTTGGCTCCTCAAGATTGTAAAAGGCTCACTTTCACCTTTCCTTCTATCAACAACTCAGCTCCCTCCCAGAGATTTCATTGGAAAGTGCTGCCCAGGGTATGTTTAAAAATCCTACTATATATCAAACTTTGTGGCGCAGGCACTATCACCAATCAGACAGCAGTGGCCTCAAGCAATTATTTTTCATTACATGGATGGTATCTTGTTGAGTAATGCAGACCCCCTAGAGCTTTTAAAGCTATATCATCAACTGTTAGAACAAGCCCAAAGTTTCAGACTGATTGCAGCACCTGATAAATACATGACTTGGGTTACATTTTAACAGAGTGTACTATCAAGCCCCAAAAGCCCTCTGTTAGGAGGGACCAATTGGCTGCTTTAAATGATTTGCAAAAAATGCTAGGTGATATTAATTGGCTCCGTCCTGGTTCAAGGATTCCTACTCACCAATTGATATACCTATTTAATATTCTTTGGGGTAATCCTGATATGTCCTGCCCTCGTACCTTCACCCCAGAAGCTGAAAAGGAATCACAGCTAGTGGAACAAGTTATTCATTATATAGATCCACAATTTCCTATTGAACTGTTTCTTTTTCCCACTCCCTGCTTACCTACTGGACTTATTGGACAACTGACTCTTACATTAAAAAGTTTAAAATGCCTCTTTTTGAGCCATAGAGGCCATAAAAACCTCACATGTTCTGCTAAGCTCATAGCTTCTCTTATTGTCATGGGTAGAAAGAGTTAATCAGTTATCCAGTTATGATCCTTAGGTTATTTTTCCCATTCCTTGCAGGGAATTTGAAACTGATTCAACAGTCTGTGTCACTACCATTTATGCTAGCTGATTTTACTGGAGAAATCCTTGGATCTTGGCCTGCTGATAAGCTTTCTCCACATATTTTCGTATTTCTTTGTTTTCTTTTTGACTCATGTGGTATTTAGAAGCAGTTGAATTTTCAAATAATTTTCCCCCAGATATCCAGCTTGATTCTATTTTGTATGATTTTTACTTCTTTTGACCTTGATGTGGTCTTTTTATGTCCAAGAATATGTGAATATTCCAAATGCACTTTAACACTGTATTATGTGTTTAATGTTACTGAACTGTTCTGTGTCAAATAAGTCAAATTAGGTGATAGTGTTGTTCAAGTATTCTACATCTTACTATTTTTTGTCATCTTGTTTGATCATTGACAAAGACAGGAATATTGAGCTTTCCACTACAATTGTAGTTTGTTTTTTTAATCAGCTTTTGCTTCATAACCTGTTTTTAGGTGCATGCATATTTCAGATTGTACATCTTCCTGGTATATATTTGGTGATATTCCATACTATAAATTCTTTTAAAATATTAATTTAGCCAGCCCAGCTTGTTTTAATTAGTTTTAGTATGATATGCCTTTTCTCATCCCATCCTTGGGCTTTTAACTTAACTCTGTATTTAAGGATTTCCTGTAGATAGCATACAATTGAGTTTTGCTTTTAAAAACCTGGTAATCCCAATTTTAAGGGATACTTAGATCATTTACATCTAGTGTAATTACTGATATCATTGGATTAAAGCCAACCATCATGCTAATTGCTTCCTTATTTGATGCGTTATCTGTTCAATATTTTTGTTCGGGTTTAAGCAATATTTATGTTTCTCTTTTACTTCTACTACTGGTTTATGATTGAACCAAACTTTTTAAATGGTTGCTGTAGGTCTTAAAATATGCTTCTATAATTTTTCAGTCTGCCTTCAAGTATTATGCCAATTCATGCAGAGTATAAAATTATACTTCTGATTACTATCTGCATTGTTTTGTGGTATTGTTATAAATACATACTGGTTTTATATATGATATAAGCTCATAAACCTCATTCCTACTTTTGCTTTAGTGGACATATTAGAATGTATAAAATAAAAATTATATCTTCATTTTAACCATTTTCAAACTTCTTTATTTTGGTAGATCCAAATCTATTATTGGTATGACATTTCTTCTGTCTGTAGAAAGTCCTTTAATATTTCTTGTAGTGCATGTCAGTTACTGATGAATTCTACCAACTTTTATTTGAAAATGTCTTTTATTTTGCATAATTTTGAATAACTCTTCATAGGGCTTAGCATGTTTGATTGGGAGTACTATAATTTTTTCAAAATGTTAATGATGTCACTGCACTGTTTTCTCCTTGCATAATTTTTTTTTTTTTTTTTTTTTTGGTACCAGGGATCAAACTCAGGTCCTTGCACTTGCAAGGCAGGCAGCTGAACCACTGAGCTAAGTCCCCGGCCCTCCTTGCATAATTTCTGATAAGAAGTCTGTTATTTTTCTCACCCCTCTACCAGCAATTCTTCTAAGATTGTCCATTTTTAGCTGTTTGGCAATGTGTCTAGGATTACATGTTTTTGTTTGTTTTAAATCTTGCTTTAGTAGTTTGAGTTTCTTGGATCAAGGTTAGGTCTCATTGCTTTTGAAAATTTAGCTATTATCTCTTCAATATTTTTTCTTCTTTTTTCTCCTCTCCATCCTTGGTTTCCAACTATACAAATATTAGATTCCACAGTGTTAGCCAATTCCTGTGTGCTTTATGATTTTCTTCACACTTGCTTTTGTGTTTTAGTTTTGGTGATTTCCACTGACCCACTACATTCAAGTTCTCTGACATTTTTCTCAGCTATGTGGAGCCTAATCATGAGTCAGTCCTTCAAAAGCATTCTTTACAATAACATTTTTTAGTATTTTCTATTTGACTCTTTATTAATTTCCACTGAACCCCCCACCTGCATCTGCTCATGTGCATTGTCTGCCCTTTTCACTAAAAACCTGAGCACACCATTTATGTAAAATTCCCTACTAGGTCTAAAATAGGTCATCTCTAAGTGTGATTTTTAAGTCTGCTGTCTCTTAGCAGAGGGTTCTTCCTTTTTAAAATCAAAAGCCACATAATATATACAGAACAGTAGACACTGAAGAAAACAATATTTTTGCCTAAAAACTGGCACACCATTTTGCTATGATAGTAGGTTGGAAGGTTGAATTGATATGGCCAGGAATTCGGTATTGAGTTTGTTTTTGTGATAGTTATTTGAAGTGTACCACTGGTTTCAAACTTCTCTTGTATGACCTTTTGCTTAGGGTGGGTGTTGGAGTGCTGAAGGATTTTTCCCGGTATTCCTGCTGCACCCTCTGTCCCTGTGCACTTGTGTAGTTGAAGAATTCTCTGTCCATGTTCTCCCCTTTTCAGTGAAGCCTGCTGTTGCTTGTCACCAGAAGCAGTCTAGCCTGTTTGGGGTGGGGGGGGGTGTCCTCTGTTGTCTTGGTTTTGTCTCAGAGATTCTGTGCAATTTCAGGAGCAGAAATACACTCCATTAAATGAGATATAAACTCTCTTTTCTTGGCTGTGAACCAAAAAATCAGGTAATCTTGCCATCTTGTGAGCAATCCACATAGAGGTGAGAGAATTTTAGCAGAGGGGTGGGACACACCTATAATTCCAATACTCTGGGAGGCTGAGACAAGATGATTACAAGTTTGAGCCCAACCTGGGCAATTTAGCAACTTAGTGAGATTCTGTCTTAAAAAAGGGGGACGTGGTTGGGGATATAGCTCAATGTAAATGGCCTAGTTCAATCCCCAATACTGCAGGGGAGGAGAGGAGGCAATGTAAAGGCCTTCTGCAACCCAGACCTCAGTCTCTATGTCTTTTTTGTGTGTGTGTGTGGTACCAGGGATGGAACTCGGGACCTTGTGCTTGCAAGGCAGGTGCTGGAACCACTGGGCTAAATCCCTGGCCCCTCTATGTCTTCTATTTATGTGGACTGAGAAATAGTTTTGGTTTAAACAACTGTGAATATTCTGATATTTAGAAATTACAGCATCCGAATAGATAAAACCATCATGGGCTCTCATTGTTTTCCCTTGGAAGTGATGAGAGCAAAGAAATACAGCAGAAGCCCCAGGTTTGGGATGATAATGTGCTTCCTGAACCAGCACCTCGGATGCCAGGTCAAGCCAGGGCTTTGTTCACCCTACTCATCCATCTGACAAAACCCCTGCTGCAACTAATGCTGCTGAATTACACTATGATGTCCTAGGCTTCTGCTTCTGAGGCGTACTGAAACCTAAAGAAATTTCACACAGAAAGATAAAGTTGCTGACACCTAATTCATCTGTATTCTCAAAAGCGTAGAAATTTTGAAAATTAACTTCAGGTTTTATTCTTTAATTTAGGCCAGAATGCCATGTAATGAAATAGAACAACTATATCATAGGTTCTTAAGGGATTAATAGCTCAGTGGTTGTTTATTGCTTGGGTGAAACTGGTATCTGTTCATTGTAATTTTTTTTCCAGTACTGGGGATCGAACTCAGGACCTTGCACTTGCAAGGCAGGCATGGCACCATTGAGCTAAATCCCTAGGTTCTGTTCATTGTAATTTTTAAAAATAAACTACACAAAGAAAAATTTTGCTTGCCAGAGAAAACTTTTGTATACATAATGAGTAATCTTTCACAAACTATCTATAAGCATGTATTTGAACGTATTTCTATACAAATTTAACTGGACATTATGGAGGTACAATCTGCATTTTCTCTAAACACTGTGTATGATCTTATACTATCATCTTAGATCTATTTCTTATTTTTGTAGTTCCCTAGTATAGAAACAACTTTATCCAAACATCTGGTGACATTTATTTCTAGTTTAAAAATTAGTATTATGTAACCCTTTTTCACTATTAAAACTGCTTAATCATAAATTATTATTCTGACTTCCAGGTAGGTATGCACATTTTACTTTTGATATAGTCATGCACTATGTAATGTTTTGGTCAGTAATTGCATATATAATGATACTCCCACAAGACTATGATTTAGTGAGGTTGTAGCCTTCTTAGTTTGTGTTAAGTACAGTGTGATATTCACACAACGACATTTCTCAGAATGTGTCCCTGTTGGTAGTTAACACATTTCTATATATTCAGATTTTGGTATCTATTGGATAAACTTGTCTTTTTCACTCCCACCAACAAAATACATGTTCTTGAAGACAGAGACCAGTAGGTAAATGGCAATACTGTGAGAAAAGGCAGGGGAGGAGAAAGTTAGCCTTTCAAAATTGTCATAAACCCTGGCTAAGGTTTGGATTGGGCAAAGCCTACCTTTAGAAATCAGTCAGATAAATGAAGTTTAATGGAAATACAGACAGTAAAACACCAAGCATTATAACTTTGACATTTATTTAAAACTATTTGTCATTAGTAATCACTTCTGAAACTTTCCAAATGTTACAGTAAAACTCTGCCTTCATACAGAGGGCAGGAGTAAAAATGTAATTATGTAAAATGCAGCATTCCATTTTTTGCAGCCATCCAGAAACACTGTTAATGTTTGTATTGTCATTTAAAGTGCATACATGTACAGACACACACACACACACACACACACACACTTAAACTGACTGTGTACTGTGTAGAAAGAGACCACATATTAAGAAATTCAGCTCATCCTTCCTTAAGATGGGACAAATGATGGGAACCAATTCGAACAGGGTTACAACCAAATTCATGTTACTTCAGATTGCAATATTGCTAGGTGCTCTACATTCAAATAATATTTACTTGAAGTAATATTGAGAGTATTTGCATAATTTCTCCTCCAAATCCATTCTTAAATGTTTTGAAATTAGCTGAATAAAATTTTGAAATATTATACATTTACACACTTTAGTCATTTAGGAGAAAATATTGAGTACCTATTAGGAGTTACAAAATGTCACGGTTTTATAGATTCAATGGTGAGCAAAGTCCCTTTTCTCATCAAGCTTACATTCCATTGGATATAGAGTTAGGCATGTTTATCACTGTAATTTTGTTAAATTCCTGACCATACTCATATTTATAAGGCCTAGCTCCTGTGCGGTAACTTATTAAAGTTCTGACAAAATCTCTTATGGAGCCCCTCTCATCAAACATCTCTGTTGTGTGGCCTCCTAACCATCACAGCTGTTGAAGTTGGAAGAAACATTACATTTTCATTTTTAAAAAATATTTTCTACTAAAAGAACTCTAGTTCTAGCAAATTTTCAGCTCCCATTGGAGGACTTCAAAACAGACCAGGTCATCATTTTACAAAACTTTATTTCTGTGTAGATTCTCTGAGGAAGAATAAACCTTACTATACTCTTCACTTTTATAGAATTTATCACCACTATGGACTCTTTGGTGAATTAGAAGCCCCGAGCTCCAACGGAAACCCTTCCCACATGCATCACATTTATAGGGTTTCTCCCCTGTGTGGACTCTCTGATGAGCCTGAAGGTTTGATCTCTGACTGAAGCCCTTCCCACACTCCTCACATTTGTAAGGTTTCTCCCCAGTGTGGACTCTGTGATGGGCCTGAAGACTTGAGTACCCACTGAAACCCTTACCACACTGTTCACATTTATAGGGTCTCCCTTCTGCATGGATCCTCTGATGTGCTTGAAGGCGTGAACTCTCACTAAAGCCCTTTGTACACATCTCACATTTGTATGGTTTCCCTCCTGTGTGGACCCTCTGATGGGCTTCAAGGCGTGAACTCTGACTAAAGCCCTTCCCACACATCTCACATGTATATGGTTTCACTCTAGTGTGGACTCTCTGATGACCTTGCAGATATGCTCTCTGACTGAAGCCCTTCCCACATACCTCACATATATATGGTCTCTCTCCAGAGTGGACACTCTGATGACTTTGAAGGTATGATCTCTGACTGAAGCTCTTACCACACTCGTTACACTGGTACGGCTTCTCACCTGTGTGGACTCTCTGATGGGCCAGAAGAGTTGAGGCTTTACTGAAGCCTTTACCACATTCTCCACATTTATAAGGTTTTTCTCCTGTGTGAACCCGCTGATGAATTTGAAGATTAAAGCTCCAACTGAACCCCTTCCCACATTCCTCACATTTGAATGGTTTTTCTCCAGTGTGAACTCTCTGGTGGCCTTGGAGGTGTGAACTGCGACTGAAACCTTTACCACACTCCTCACACTTATATGGTTTCTCTCCAGTGTGTACACGCTGATGGCCTTGAAGGTAGGAATTCCGACTGAAGCCCTTCCCACATTCCTCACATTTGTATGGTTTTTCCCCAGAGTGCACTCTCTGATGCGCTTGAAGGTATGAACTCCGACTGAATCCCTTATCACACTCCTCACATTTATAAGGTTTTTCTCCTGTGTGGACTCTCTGATGAACATTAAGAACCGATCTGTGACTGAAGCCTTTGCCACACACATTGCATTTGTATGGCTTCTGCCCAACATTGACTTTCTGATGATTTTTAAGTTTTGAACTCCAGTCAAAGCCATTTCCACACTCCTTATACGGTTTTTCTCTAATGTGAATCTTCTGGCGGTCTTGAATATATGAATTTTGACTAAAGTTATTACTGTACCCATAGTGTTTATATGGTTGTTCCCTGGGGTGGGTTATCTGAAAGTCCTGAAAATGTGAGGCCAGGCTGAAGTCATTACCACACTCCTCAGAATTACAGGGATTCACTTCCATGTGTACTCTATGCTGACCATTAAGATGTGAACTACAAAGTAAATCCTTTCCGTACTCCACATTGGTGTATAGTTTCTTTGCAGTATGGAAATTCTGATGAACCTGAAGACATGAATTCCGATTAAAAATGTTCCCATTCTCCTCATATTCACAGGATTGTTCCCTAGTATGGACCCTAAAAATATTAAGGTCTAAGCTACAACTGAAGGCTTTCTCATAAACCTTGCACTTCCGGGATATTTCTCCTGTGTGGGCGAGTTCATAAGAGCTCAGAGAGGAGTGCTGCTTGACGTTCTTGCCATACTCACCACATGTGCACGATTTCTCTGTACATGTTCTCTGATGGGACTGCAGATGTAAACTCTCAATGTCATCTTCACCTCTTTGAACACTTTGATGACTGTGAAGAACTGACCTATAATTACAGCCCCTTCCACATGGACTGTATATACAGGGTTTCCCTTCTAGGTGCAGCTGCTGATGAACGACAGAGCTGTAGTGGTCACTGAAATCTTCTCTATACTCAGTACCTGGGGAGGGTTTCTGCTCTGCCTGAATTGAGTTCTGATTAAGAAATGATACGTCCATGAGATCTTCTCCACAGTCATTGCAATTATAGTTTCTTTCATTTCTGTGTACTCCCAGATTATCATTGTGATGTGAGATCCAACTGATATTCTTACACGTACAGAAATTATTTTTCATGGAAATTTGTTGACATTTACACTGAGGATTATGGGGCTCAGCCAGATACATTTTCCTCCAAGAGTGCTGGGCTCTCAAGCATGGAAACTCTTGATTTTTTACATAATTGGAATTATCCACTACATGAGTCACTTTGTAGTTCCCATCTTCAGAAATCTCGATTGGCATTCCTGCCCAGATCTGGTAGGGAGAATCACCTTGCTTCTGCAACTGAAAATTCTTTCCCTGAAAGTTGTTCATTGAATCTTGACAGCTGGCTAACTTGACGGCACCTTGTTTCCAGGTCTGATGAGAGGAAAGCTCTTTGGGGGAAAAGTAACTTAATCCCACTTCTTGAATACACTCCTTCTTATGTTGAATGTTGCTTCCTGTAAGGATAAAGAGAATTCAGACAAGTGCACAAATGAATGCTTTATTCAGAGATTTCAAAATTTTACACTTAGGTTGTAACATGAAACTTGAATGAACAGAAGAAAATTCACGTCACCAGTTTTAAGAATTCTTAGAAAAATGCCTCTTGTTTGGCTACATAGCTATGTAAGCATGATGGACAAAATTCAGGATATCTGTATGCATCAAAATCAGGGTTTTATAACATAACCACTAGATAGCAAATATGGTGATCCCATTCAAAAGGCCTAGTAAAAGCAAAGCATGTTATTATGGGTTTATCACAGGTTGCCTAAAGATCCAAAGGATAAAACAGAAGGGAATATTCTCAAATTGTAAAGAATAGTAGTAGTTGTAAGTGGACAAATGATTTTTGTCCTGATAATAACTTTTTCTCTTTTCTTTAGCACATGGACACGATAATGTTTTTGTTTGTGAGGCAGTTATGTGTTAAATGCTGTGCTGAAGATGGTAAACACAAACCTTTAATCTATGCTTGAGACATGATTATACCCTGTCTCTAACAAGGTATTTATCTTCATGAGAATAATCTCTTCTATGTCACTGTAAACCATCATCACTTTTAACTCCTTTGAAAAGATATTTTACAATTACCAAGGAGCATGGTGTAGATCAGAATGTGGAACAGTGTTATAGGATTCAACTCAAAAAACATCATTAAAAAAACCTAGAGGCTGCCGGGGATTTAGCTCAGTGGTACCACTGCCTGCCTTGCAAGCCCAAGGACCCGAGTTCGATCCCCGGTACAAAAAAAAACAAAACAACCTAGAGGCTGAGGAGGGTAAGGACAGTTAAGTTTCCTGACACCTATCAGGTATCCTCTGAGGGATTTCATCAGTCATGAATACAGCTCAGCGAACACTGACTCTGACTTGTACCATTTTACTGGGAAATTAACATTTTGGGAATTTGAGGAACAAAAAAAAAAAAAAAAGCTGAAGACAGGCATATTTTGGTAGAAATGGCTTGCTGCCTAGTTATTAAAGCTTCATTGGTAGGCAGATAGTAGATCTTTATTGCCTGATGAGAAGTATACTTTCTGAAGACAACTGGTTAAGTACATTAAGTTTCTGAGGTATCCAAAAAACAGGTAGTGTGCAGCACATATACCAGAAAAGAGGTAGTAAAAAAGGAATTTTTTTATGTCTATTACCCTCAAACACCGTAATTCTTTTTTTTTTTTGGTACTGGGGATCAAACTTGGGACCTCGCACTTTCGAGGCAGGTGCCGGAACCACTGAGCTAAATCCCCGGCCCCAAACACAGTAATTCTTAACTTATTTGTGTGTGTCTGTCTCTCCACAGCTAATGTGTTATCCACAGGATAGGCACTTTGAATGGTGCACTGCGTTATGCTCGCTGCCTCCAACCCAGTCTAGGGAATAGTAGTTGCTCAATAAACACAGATTGATGACTAAATAATAGTCTGAGTCATTCTCACTCAGTGAACTAAAAGGGTATGCAAATGCAAGTTATATTTTTTGGGAGAGGAACTGGTGAAGGTAACTTTGCTGGAGGCTGCTAGGCTGTGTGAGAAGCAGGCCTGCACTCAGGGTCATGCTGCTGGTGAGAAAAGCAAAGCTCACAAGGATTTCTTGTGAATGAAGTGAAAGCCAGTGATCTAAAAGACCCATAGGCAGGAACTATGGATCGAGTAGTTTAAATTTTGTTTGGTCCCATCCCACCCCACAGTAATAGGGATTGAACTAGTTCCTTCACAGTGAGCTACATCTCCAGCCCTTTTTTTATTTTTTATTTTCAGACAAAGTCTTGCTAAGTTGCTGAGTTACCCAAGCTGGGTTTGAACTTTTGATCCCCTTGCCTCAGCCTCCCAAAGTGCTGAGTTTACAGACATGTGCCACTGCACTTGCTTTTTAATTTTCAAAGTTACTTCTGCCGGTGGCACATGCTTGTAATCCCAGCACTCTGGAAAGCTGAGGCAGAGGATACATGGTGGACTACATAGTGACACTGTCTCAAAAAAAAAAAAAATTATGTATTTTTCCTTGAACACAGTTTTACCTGTAAGACCCACCTTATCCCCAAATTAAGAAAAAGCAATGAAGAAAGGTCCCCTGTGCCATGGCTCTGGAGCAGGGCACTGACGGTGGGAAAACACTGGCCGCACATCCAAAACTACTCATCTTGGTATTTTAAAAACATGTTTACGGATACCTCTGCCTTCTCACAAGCAAAGCTTTCAGTAACCACATTAATACTTTCTCACCTAACAGTGAACCAAAGGAACACATTATAGGGAGGCATGTCAGACAAACAGCTTCTACACAAGAAGTTTGGGCTTCCTGTTAGTTGATGCTTATAGTTTTGTTTTAATGTCATCAAAAATATCCAGTAAACATCCATAGATAGAATTTAATATGTCAAGTCTTTGGGGAATGACATGAAAGAAGCTTCTCACAAAGCAACTGTTTCAGCTAAGTATGCTGGTGCAGGGCTGTAATCCCAGGACTGTGGGAGGCTGAGGCAGGAGGATCGCAAACTTGAGCCCCACCTCTGTCTCAAAATAAAAAATTTAAAACAGGGATGGGGATGTAACTCAGTTGGAAGGCCTTGGGTTCAATTACCAGGACTACAAAACAAAACAGACAAAAAACAAATCAATTGTTTCAATATATATTCATATATAATTTACGATATAATAATCTCTCCAGTGTATAAAAGAGATTGAAGTTTCTCTCTAACCAGTGGTTTTTACAATATTAGAGGGTAAAGGAAGAAAAAAAGGGTCACTTCACTTTGCCTCAAGGACTCATGGAAAAGACCACCACATTTTAAAAACATTAACTTAAATTGCCCTTGGTCAGTGGTACAGATTAAAGCACTTTGGTCACTTCCTTTCCATATCTCAGTACAGTGGTACCTTGGTTTACGAACTTGATTCCTCCCACATTTCCATTAACAAACCAAATTGAACGAGAACCGAATGAAATTCAACAGTTAGATTCAATGCTGAACGGAAGAAAATTTGGTTTGCAACCAGAAGCATGGAAAGAAGTTCATGAACCGAGGTACCACTATTTAAATTTTAATGTCAGTGGTACAGTGCTAATGAGAAATTGTTTTAAGTCAAGTTTATAAATGAACTTTATTTAATGGAGAAAATACACACAACGAAAGAGCACAAAAGGGCCTCACTGGAGGTGAGGTTGAGAATTTCTGAGGATTTATTTCACAGTAACCCTGCTTTAGCGCTTTTAGCCAAACATGCCAGCATCCTAAATCAATCAATTCAATAACAGAGATGTTATTTTTGAGTAAACACCAAAATAATCCTTAGATGGCAATAATGAGCTAAGAGAAAACCACCTTTGTTTATGTTTCCCTTTTTACTTCTCTTTCAATAGAAGCTTTAAGGCCATCAGCTCAGGCAGCCCAGGATGAGACTGCCCACATCCTCACTGTGCTCGTAGACAGCAGGAGAGACGGAGGCATGTTTGCGGGTAGCACTAGATACAGCAGCAGGGGCGGAGTCTGACCACAGACTGGTAAGCTGCTGAGCTGGCTGTCCTTTCAACCAGACCTCGGCTTATCTTTTTCCTCTACTTCTCTGAGTATATTCAGCCTTGAGGAGACTTCCTGTCCACTTCCACTTCTCTCTCTCACATTCGGATGGAATTGAACGAGTCCTATCTTTCAATCATTTACATCAACACTGGTTCTAACATGTTGCTCTGCTACAAAGCTATCACCCCAGTCACAGTTTTAACTCAGTCCAGAGGGAACAACATATAATATATGGAAACCAGAAGAAACTTACACAGGGTGGGGGCAGCGTGAGTGAAACGCAGAAAACAAAGACTCTCTTGATATTATAGCAGAAAATTGGCCTGAGACTGGATGTCAGAATCACTATCAATACAGATGATCAAAAGTCATCTACAAATCATAAGAAAAAGTTGCCCAAATATGTGTAATTCAAAAAATAGATTTGTCACTAGGTATGGGGGCACACATCTGTAATCCCAGCTCTTGGGAGGCTGAGGCAGAAGGATCACTGTGAGCATGAGGCCAGCTTGGGCTACATAGTGAATTCAAGGCCAGCCTGAACTACATAGCAAGACCTTGTCTCATTAAAAAAAAAAAAATTGACATTTTATTAGCAAGATGCAATTTTATCCATATTTTCTGTCTAAAGTTAATACAGATGTAGAACTTTTTAAGAGCCTATTCTTGTCTTTTAAGAATAATAGCTACCTATGTATGAATACCCAAGGACACTGAACACTCAGGAGAGGCATTCATCAGACGACAGTCAATATTCTGTAGTGTCCTTCATTTACACTGTCTGTTCTATGCCTGTTCGCTGTCTGAAGGTGGGCTGAAGACAGCAAAGACCACATATCTATTAACCGATTCATTCGGTCAAGGCAGAAAGAAGAGCAAGTTATGAACCTAACATAGAGCGGAGCCGACAGGTCTGACAGGCAGCTGGGACAGACAGGGTGGGCAGAAACAAACAACAGTAGGGACTAGGGAAGGCTCCAGGGGGAAGGGAGAGAAACGGCAGGGCCTCACTGGCTCTTTAGTATGTGTGATGTGGGAGCTGCTGGAGAGTTAAGCAGAATGGACACGTCTTTAAGGGGCTCTGACTGCCTTGTTCCTACTGCACAGTTCTCACCTGGATATTCATCTCTTTGGGGTTCTGTCTCCACCATCAGAAGCTTTTCTTCCCTCTCCAACTGGGCTATCAGGTCTGGTTTGAAGGGCTGATGTGCTGTTAAAAAAAAAAAAGCAAAGCAAAATAAGCCTGATAACGTCCACTTTGTCAAAACTAGCTAATCAGGTACACACAGCCAAGTATGGTGTTCTGTGACATCCCCTCCGCTGTTACCCCACTCAGTGTGAGAAACCAACCTCATGGCTTTCTGATTAATCTTTCCTTCCTGTGTTTCTTAAGATAAACAGATACACATTTACTTATTTTCTGTTCTTTCTTACCCAAATTGTAGTGTACTATTAATGCTTTTTCACACTTGGCTGTATTTAGAGAGAATTCCCAGAAATGGATCTCTGAGGAAGGATAAATACATAGCTTTGTTAGGTAGTGACCCATTCCCCTCCCTGTGGGTCGCATCATTTCACATTTTTATTTTCGGTACTGCGGATCAAACTCGGGTCCTTGCGCTTGCCCAACAGGTGGCGAAACCACTGAGCTAAATCCCTGGCCTCCACATTTTTATTTTCAATGTGTGAGAATACTTTATTCTATATGGTCTGCCAAAAAAGTAGTGTGAAGTTCTGAACTTTTGTCAATTTCATGAGTAAAAAATGATATATCAGTATAATTGTAATATTTCTCTTATTTTGAATTAAACTGAACATCTATTCACTCGTATAAAGATTTGTATGGGTATCTGTGTATTCATGTACCTATAAGTATATGTGTATGAGTAAATACACATACATGTGTACACACACACTTCTGAGTTTTATCCTCTGAATCCAAGAAACCAAGATACCATAGTGGCAATGACCATAGCATCCAGATCTTGTTGTTAAATCACTGCCCAATAAAAGACATGGATGATTTCAGAGCTGGGGCAAAGTAAAAGGTGAGCGCAGACCACTGTGCTGTAGACTGCTCAAAACACTGTGAGGGCACGTCACACAGGCATAGAAGCCAGCTTGAAAGAACCAGATTGAAACAACTCTGACTTTAAATAATTAACTCCCCAAAGAGAGGATAACTGGAAGTTTCAGGTTTGGACCATTCCTGGACCTGCCCATGGGCTTCCTCCCTTGGAGGGGTTCAATCTGTCTCCTTTCCCTGTAATACACCAGACTTGTGAAGATAATGCCCTTTGGTGAGTTCTGAGTCCCTCCAGGGAATTTTCATGCCTCAGAGTGGTCCTGGGGACCTCCAAACTTGAGTTTCTTTGTTTGTTTTGGTACTGGGGATTGAACTCAGGACCTTGTGCTTTCGAGACAGGCGGCAGAACCACTGAGTTAAATCCCTGGCCCAAACTTCAGTTAGTGTCAGAAGTGAGGGAGGTCTTAGGGACTCCTGAACTCTGCATATACTGAAATACTGAAGTATTTTGAGAAAAAGGACTATAGTATATGTAAATTACCCTCAAAGGTTCAGAAAAAAATATTGTAAGTATACATATGCTTTTGCTTATACATATATGGGAGAGAGAGCCAATGGGGTACAATGTTACTGTAAGTGAATCTAGATAAACCCACATAGGTACTCTTGCTCTTTTATTTTTATAAATTTTCTACAAATTTGAAGTTATTTACAAATATATTGTTAAAGAAAAAATAGTAATATTTCCCATAAATCAAATTAATAAACAGTTATTGGTGCCCAAATAAACAACAAAACAAAACTAGAGCAACTAACTGAGCTGATTTCATGACAAACCAATGGAGCAGGGCCCTAATTTGCCCATTTACAGCTCAAAAGACGGACTCTGGCCTGGAAAGAACAATCAGAGGCCTCCTGTCTGTGCTGCACAGGGAACCCAGGCCCTCCAGGCACCCAAGCTCAGAGTATGATTTCAAGAGTCCCAGAACTTCAAACAGCTGAGCCCAGAGAGACACCCAGGAGGCACCCATGGGTCACGCAGGGAGCCAGCCTCACCCACAGAGAGCAGGTTCCTGAAGTTCTCCAGCATCACGTCACGGTACAGCTTCCTCTGGGCAGAGTCCAGCAGCCCCAGCTCCTCCTCGCTGAAGACCACAGCCACGTCCTTGAAGGTCACCATCTCCTACCACATCAAACATATACTGACTGTTTATGGAACAGGATGAAGGCTGAGAAAGCACAAAGTGAGGCAAGTTACTCTGGATTCTCAGGGACTCGGATCAAATTCAAGTAGGTCTCTCTGGTTTGCCTTTTATACTGCTGATTCGAGCCACCAAAGGGACTGCAGGAGAAGAAATCCTTGCATTTGCTGCCTTTTGTTGGCACTCTTAAAGGTACACCCCTGGAACTCTGTTGCAGCCTGGGCTGCTGATATCCAGTGCCTGACTGCCTGTGTTCACATCCAGATGCTCTGCTCTGCGCTAGCAGATCTTGTGATCGTGGAGAGGTTTCTTCTTCTCTCATTTATATGCTGAAACCTGGGCCACAGAGTCTCAGTAATGAAACTAGTAGCTGTATGTAAAGCATCCAGGAACAGTACCTGTCACATGGTAAGTATCCAATAAATGTCAGCTATCAGTATTAACCTCATTATCATTATTTTTATACCATTTTAGGGCTACATAGTAATTCACGGAATTGATCTAAAATATAATGAGTTGATTCAATTAATACATACTTACTTTTAGATTACCTATTATAAAAAATGGTGCAAAAAAATATCCTTTTACATACTTCTTAGTCCTGGAATTTCTGTTGATTAGCTCTTCAAACTAAATACCAGAAAGTAGAAATGACCATGTTGAAGAATAATGACTTTTAACATTTTGAAATCATATTGGCAACTGGAAAAACCTTTCTCCAAGAAAAGGTTTTTCAAACTTAGTCTTTCTCCAAGAAAATATTAATCCTATATTGGTCCAACACTAAATATAAACTTTGTACTTAAACAAATGAACAAAAACCCTGATAATTTCAGAAGTAAATTTGGAAAGTAACAACTAGTTATTTTTAAAATTTTAAATATTCTCACAAAGTTGAATAGTAATAAAGATGACTCTCCATACATTTGCTGTTTATCTCTATTTCTTATTTTATAATAATATTCATTGGGGGCACAAAAGTATATCCAAGTACAATGGAAATATTTTTCCTTCTTTTTTAAAAATTAAGCTTATTAGTACAATTTAGATATACATAATGATCACATTCATCACAGGGAATTTGTACCTGGACATGGTATATCTTGATTCCTCTCCCCTCCCTTCAACCCCTCTTCCCCTCCTTATTTACAAAGCTCTATTTCTAGTGTATCCTCCTTTTCTCATTTTTTTCTTTTCCATTCCTTCTTTTCCCCCTCCTCCCTCCCTAGTTCCCCTTTCCTTTTGAACAATTTCTTCCTATTTCACAATATCTATTATACATTTTGGTCCTTACACTTTCAGTTTCTCACATCAGAGAGACAATGCAATGGAGTACTACTCAGCCATAAAGAAGGATAAACTTGAGACATTTCTAAGTCAATGGATGCATCTTGAAAACATATTTTTCCTTCTATGTGGCTGTTTGTCTTATAACTTTTTGCTGCAGGGAAATTAAACATTTTTACATGGAGACCTGTCCAACACTGCACTTGTCCTGGCTGGCTGGAATTCCGAGTATCCCAACCTCAGCTCTGAATGAACTCTGGTTTGGTTTGCTCAGCAGTTTTGTCTCTTTCCCCTAGGAGTCTGCCTGACTATGCTGACCAGAAGGCAAAGGCTCTGAAGCTGGCTGGACCCTTGTCTCTGAGAACCTGAACCTCTTATCTTCATGGGAATGGTGTGAATGCTCTCAAGGTCCCATTCAGTTGCTTGGAGATACGAAAAAGGGACAGCTAAAAACTCCCTATCAGTCCTATAGTAGGACATAAAATTTCCTGAATCAATCACCTATATTAGTTTTTTCACCTGAATTAGTTAATGAAATAAATTAATTCATGAATAATGAAGCATACCAAGACACACAAACATAGAGAACACACACAGAAAGATTCAGATATTGGGATGAAACTATCTAACTCTTATGTGAAAAATATTTTTTTCAAGTTTAGCTTCAGTAAGATTTTGTTACACAATACTGTATTTTAGGTATTCTTCTTAAAATGATCCAAAGGCATCACTGGGAGAGGAGTGTTTGAGTCTCTAGAACATTAAAGACAAAAAAAATAACAGAAATAGTATTGGATAATAACGTTATTTGAAGTAAGAAAAAATTAATTTAAAGTTATATCTCCTATTGCAAATATATTTATGAAAGCATATTTTAAAATAACTATGAAAAAACCAAGTGATTTGTAAGCAAAATAACATGAGATTTTAAAATTTCTATTCTCTTTTACACTATTATTTGTGAAACAAAAAAGTCAAAAACTAAGAAGCCAGGTGTGGTAGTGCACTCCTGTTAATCCCAGCACAGGGGAGGCTGAGGCAAGAGGGTCACGGTTGAGAGCCATTCTACATAATGTTGGGGACAAATCATTTCACAAGTTATGCTTAGGGCTGTCAGAGGCCTAGTCTTCTTGCCTGCGGGCGGGCTCTGGCACGTGGAAACATAACTGTTTTGCCTCCAGCCACAGCTGAGGCCTCAATGGTCCCGTGATGCTGTGGGGCTCAAGGGCAAGATTCCATCAGCTGGAAGACATCCTGGTTCTCTAAGAACCAAGTAGTAATTCAAAATGAGAAAGGTTTCACCTGGGGAAGAGCAAATTACCTACAGCTTAACTCATCCCGCCTACTGCTGTAAGAACGCTTTGCTCATCTCACTGTCCTAATCAACTTGAGCTCCTCACCGACCTAAGACCCTCAGCAACCTAAGATCCTCATCCTCATAGGATCACCGCCACCCACGAGCCATCTGATACTCCCTCCGATTATAAGATCCTCGTCAATTTAGGATTACCACCACCCTCTGAGTCAGCTGATATTCCCTAGGAACCCAATAAACAGCGGCTAGCTCAGAGTCTGTCTCAGCCGCTCTGAGGTGTGACCTTCTAGCCCCTCACATACTCAGAAATTACGAAAGTCTCTATTGTCCTTTTTTCTTTCACCCTCAACGTCCCCCTTTCTAGGCAGTCGGTGGATTGATTGCCCTCCCACAGATCACCAGCCCGGGCTACATAATGAGCTCAAGACTAGCCTGAACAACATAGTGTGACCCTGTCTCAAACAAACGGGCTGGGGATTTAGCTCAGTGGTTTCGCTGCCTGCTGCACAAGCGCAAGGACCCGAGTTCAATCCCTGGTACCAAAAACAAAAAAATCAAACAAACAAAAAACTAAAGAAAAAAATTAAAGGACACAAACAGAAGCCAAGAGCCTGACGGTAAACAGTGTCAACAGAATGTCACCATTGTTAATTTTGGCTAGGAATGGAGAGGGGTGGGGGATGAGTCTGCCCTCTGAGAAATGAGATATAAATGGCAGAAATGAAAATGAACTTACCTGGACTTCGGGCATTTTCTCCTCCTTTTTCTAGGGAAAAGCAGAGACCTGAGAAGGCAGAACAGGGTAACAGGAAAGAAGCCATGAGAGAAAGGGAAATGTACCCTTGTGCATATAGGGAAAAGGTGTCTGTCTGTTCCCTGCTCGAAGATGCAGCCACACACATCTGCCAAGCAGTGAGCAGGGTGGGCTGGCTTCCAGCTACCACTTGGCCACCAACAGCCTGCACAGCTGTACCCAGCGTGTCTCCCCGGGTGTTCACTCTGATGCCACGAAACCTGGGAAAGATGTGGCAGTGAAGTGCACGGGTTAAAAGTGGAGTCCAGGTACAAAACACCGGTGTTCAGAACCTGGCGCTGCTCTCTACTTGCTGAGTAACCACAGTTAAATCCATTATCCTCCCCAGTGATTCAATTCTGTCATCTGCAAAACGGGGATCATGACGGTGCCAACGTTACAGGACTGCTGTTAGGAAGACTGATAGTGCCAACATTATAGGATTGTTGTTAGGACTGCATGTGAGAAAGGTGGAAAGCTATCATAAAACACCAACATTCTCTATTTCCTTGCAGCTGCAGAGAAGTAGACACTATTCTGCATCATAAAACTGCCCTTGTGAGTGTATTTTGTGAGACATCTGGATGCAGTGATTCTTGCTCTGTCCAGGGAAAGTCACCCTTCACCCAAATGGTTGGTTAATATTCTTCCTGAAGCCAGAGGAGGTTCACAGCTACAACAAATATATCCCACATGGATACAACAAAAAAAGATGAAATCTGTTAGGCTTTTTTTTTTTGCAGTGCTGAGGATGGAACCCAGGGCCTGAGTATGCTAGGGGAGGTGCTCTACCACTGAGCTACACTCCCCCAGCCTGCTACTACCGTATAAACCCACCCAGGGTACTGGGGATCAAACTCAGGACTTTGCACTTGCAGCGCAGGTGCGGTGCCACTGAGCTAAATCCCCAGCCCTACTCCCATATATTTCTGATGTTAAAAGATGCGACCTTCTGCTTCACTTTGCTCGCACTCATGATAACACCAACCCACAGGGTTGTTTATGGGCTGAAGCGTGCTCACGTGTGTGAAGCCACTCAGCGCTGACCCTTGGAAGGATCTGGAAATCAGAAGTTTAATTTTGCGAGTTCTTCCTCAAGGTTTGTTACTTTATGAATGTTCTGGCGTAATTTCAAGGCCACCGGTGGAAGAGAAAGAAAGAAAAGAAAAAAAGCTAACTATGAACTGAAGATCAGGCAGAGCCTTTGAGCACCACCTTGGAGAGAGGTCTGCTGCACCCGTACCTCACCTCCTCCAAACTCCCTGCCCAAGGGCCGCTGCTGGGGAATCCATGGAATGTGCGCACAACTTGGTTGAGTAATAGCAGAGGAAGAATGGAGTTTTCTTTCACATATCCCATTTTCCAATCACCTACTAAAAGGGATATAGTTCCTGGATAAATGCCAGAGTGTGCACAGCCTCCTTTGGGGGAACAGGGAAAAGGCCACAGCCCAGGTTTGATGAGGAAGAGGGATGCAGGGTCTCAATGGGAAGTGGAGAGCTGATCTGACTCAGAGCTGAACTCTAAGACAGGGGCTCCTCAGAGTGCTTGAAAAGAATGAGAGTTAAAGAATACCTGGAGCAGAAGAGGAAACAGAGAAGATGGTGAGAAGCCAAAAGCCAAAGCACATGCTTTAGAGGAAGTGCCCCACTTAATCCTCACTGGGACAGTGGTAAGTACCTTCCTTCACAGATGAGAATACCAAGACATGAAGATTTTAAGTTATTTGCTCATAATTATCCACTTAGCTAGCAAAACAGCCAGGATAATTAGCCCGGACTCTGCTCTCAGTTTCTAGGACTGTGGCTCTCAGTATGCGAGGTCACTGGCATCCCCTGAGTTTTAAAAAATAGTATCAATGCCCAGAGTCCCATGGTGGATCTATAAATCAGGACCTATCAAAGCCTTTTTATGAAATCCCTACAGGTGACCAGAGTTTGCAGAGAAGTTGTAAACTACAGACTACAGGATGAATACAGGCAGTTTGCAAGTTGAGCCCATACAATTAACAGCCTTTAAAGGAACTGTCATGGAACCACAGCTAGGAACAAAGCAGCAGGGCCCGGGATCCAAGCCTCCTGATTCCCAGCTCCCTGTCTCTATTGTAAGATGAGCTGTCGCTAGGAGGAAAGAGTAGCAGGTGTGCTGTGGATGCCTTTGCAAGCACACACTCAGCATGAAGAAGGCTTCCAGTCAAAACCTGCCTCATCAGCTTTTCCAAGCAGGGCCTCACTAACCCCCCGCCCCAGGGACTCAGAATTAAAAAGACAGGCTGGGACTGCAGCTTGCCTAGCACCTGCGAGGCCTTGGGTTCTAGTAATGCAAACCACAGAACCATTAAAAATAAAAGGCAATTCTTGTTTCATAAGCATTTAAACAATGGTCAACCTACATATTGTTCTTGGTTCTTTTCCTATTAGATACAGTTAATATCTGACTATGTTCCTTCTTGGTTAAAACATGTCATGGCTGCCTAGTGCCGCATCGGATCAAAGCAGCTGAGCTCTAACTGTGTGGCGCTCCCATTTCTCTGTACTGTTGCTAAGCACAATACAAATCACAGGACCCAGGACTGGGTTGACTCAACTGTGTTAAAATGCTGCTAACTGAACAGCATTTCAAGTACCACATGTACTGCTGTATCACGTATTTTAATTTTTTATTGTCAGTACATATTCATCACAAAAGAACAGAAAAACAGGGTTTGTCATACTTCTGAGGCATAATGGTGATGACATATCGAATTAGATGCCAAAGCCTTTGCTTATTATGCAGTGACAACATAGCCACACTGAAAGAATACGTGTCAACACTGTCAGCACTCATCCCAGTAACTCAGAATAAAGCAATACTAGGGAAAACTAGAAAAATTTCAGATGAAATGTTTCATCAGAGCGGAATTTTTTCACAAAAGCCAATAATGAAAATGAGGCTGCAACCAAAGCAAGATTTGGTTATTCAGATATTCAGCTTCTATTTCTCACCCAAGCAAAGAAAATTATTTACCAGTGGAGTTGATTAGATCTTGTTTGATTGCGGCAGGCAAGGAAATGTGTCCAGAAAAAAATAATTTTGTTTAAAATTATGGGACTTTGGGCAAGAATAGTTGCTGTAAGAGTTGATGACAATGGAAACAGCACTATAATCCATTAAAATACAAGAGAAAAGATTTTGCTGAATTATATTTGGCTCTTGCTGATTCCACAGATGTTATTGAGGTTGCTCAGTTGTTGTTTATTCTAGGAATCAATGCCAAGTTTGAAGTGCCTGAAAATGAGGCTCTAGGAATAGTCTGTAAGAAGAACCAAAGATGAAACATTTCCAAGGGAGTTGAAAAGAATACTAATTCAGTATAAACCCAAGCAGCATAATCAAACTAAATCTGCTAATGTGTGAAAAATGATAATGGTAAAAATATGTTGGAGCAGAAAATGGCCAAATGGACAGATTTATAAGGCTTCTTGGGAAGTGCATTTAAAGCCTATTGTTCACTGTGTTATTTATTCATCAGCAGCAATCTTGCTGGCAATATTTTAATCATGTGTGATTGACCCAGCGGTGTTGGTCAACAGTGAACTCCATTCACTCTCACGGACTTAACAATCATCAGTTTCATGAATTTTGTCAGAAATAGAAGAATTCTGGCTTGCCAATCATGCAAGAGTTCAATAGCCTGAGAAACAATAAAATTTATTGTGGTTTCCCCCACTCAGGGATATGACTGAAATGCTTCTGAAGATGTGTCCTCAATCATTGTTATTGGATATTGGATGGCTTTGGAAATTAGCTTTAGCTACAGATTTTATAATGTTTTTTAATGAATTCACCCTAAACACAGAAGGCAAAACAGCCCTGGTTTGTGAAGATCGTAAAGTCATTTCAAAGACAACTAATGTTTAAATCTCAGGCAATGCCAAACTACTTTATAAATTTCCAGTGCTGTCAGAAACTAAAACAAGCGGGATCTCCATTCCCACATAAACTGGCATCTATACATTTTCTGAGCTTAAACTTCACAAATATAGCAGTGTTTTCAGATCCCGCTGCAAGTGCACAGATTCTCCATATTTCAAAACCCGATCCAATGCCCAATTGCAGCACTTCCTTCTGACCTTCCATTGGAAGTGATTACTGTGAAATGTAATGACACATTAAAAGGGAAATATCAAAAGAACCTACAAGAATTCTATAAGTGGCTTCTGCATTAGTTCCTATTGCGGCTGTATACAAATTACGACAAATTTTCTGGTGTAAGAACATATAATTGTCCTTGTTTCTTTATGGGGGGCAGGAGTTCAAAACCAGGGACAAAGTCAAGGTGTCAGAAGGCCTGTTCCTTTTGTAAGGGAAGGGGCAGATAGACAGGCAGGGAAATAACAGGCTAAAGGCCTCAGTAAGCAGTCTGGCAAATCCTGACTGGAAAGAGTTAAACCCTTGCTTGAGGGAGCAATTAAGAGGAGAAGCTGATAAGCAGAGTGGCTCTGTTAGGCGCCCCAACTGAAGTTAGTTGTCCCTGCTCACCATGGGACAAAGGTGGGGACTACATAACAGAAAACTCACTTAGTATATAAAACAGATACTCGAGCCTGGATATGTGTTTACCTTTACTGAATTGCTAACTTGACCTCATAAGTAAGGTCATTTTTTTCTTTTTTTAACAAACCCATAAATTTTAGTTTTTAGATAAGACTGACAGGACAAAAACAAGAGATGGTACCAAATTAAGGGGCTTATGGCCTGAAAACAGCCAATCAGGTTGTGAGAAGTTGGGGGGGGGGGTTGTCACTTGATAAAAGCAGCTAGGAACAAAGGGCCCTCAGGTCCTCCATCTTTCCAGAGGCCCCTATACTCTGATTTGCCAAGGTAGCTATCTACCATCTCCTTTTTCCCTCCCTTCCAATAAAGTCTCCAATAAAATGTCTTCCTTTCCTTAATCTCTGTATCTTTGATCCTTTACTGGTATGGAGTTTCAAATCCCGGTGAGCTACACATCCCCGGAATCCCACAGACACAACACTTCCAAGGAAGAATCCATTTGCCTGCCATTACCAACATCTAGAGGCTACGGAATTCCTTAGCTTATGGCTGCATCACTCCAATCTCTGATTCCATCACTACATCACTCCTAACTTCAGTCCTCCTGCTTTTCTCTTACAAGGACCCACTATTCAGCCCACCACATCTACTTATTAGTATGCACAACTAAAATCATTTGCCTATGGACTGATACTAGTATTTGGAAGTACTCATTTGTTTTAAAGTCATTTTCAAAGATAAACACATATAATTTCATTACATATCAGCTAGTAACAGGTGAACATTTGCAGTCAATTTTGATGATAGAGAATAGTAACCTTAAACTTCAATTAAGTGAAATTTTATCCCCCCAACAAGAATTCCACTGTTCTCATTAATATATAGAATACAAAAAATTGTATTCAATCATTAGTGCTTCAATTTTGTCAATAAAAAGCTTCTCTCAAGTTATAAAAGTACCTAAATAATAATATTTTTGCCAATGGAATGTAAAAGCTGAAATATAATCAGGGCATGTTTTATTTTGCTGTACCAGGGATCAAATCAGGGCCTTGTGCATGGTAGGCACATTCTCTGCCACTGATCTACATTCCCACTCCTTTTTATTTTGAGATAGGGCCTTGCTGAGTTGCCCGAACTGGCCTTAAACTTGTGGCCCTCCTGCCTCATCCTCTGAGTATCTGGGATTATAGGTGTGCACCACTGCACCCAACACAATTTGGACTCTTAAGAGAAAATCTTTACTGACTCCTGAACAAAATCAAACCCACAGGTAGTTCTTTGATACAAACAAACAAACAAAATTAAACTTCTAGCCAGACTAACAAATGAAAAAATGGGGCTGAGGATGTAGCTCATGGTAAAGTGCACACCTAGCAGGCACAAGGACCTGGGTTCCAACCCCACCACCACCAAAAAAAAGAATTAAAGAGATATCATTACAGACTCAACAGATATTAAAATAATAACTTTACATTCATGAATTCAATGTGTTAAACACAACTACTTAATTCCTTGAAGGACCTAAAATATGAAATAGTAGTGAGAGATATCAAAGAGGCCCTAAATGGAAAAGTAATATGTTCTTAGATTTAAACATTCAATACTGTGAAAATACGAATTGCCCCAAACTAATCTATAGAATCAATGTAATCCCAATTATAATCTCAGCAGGGTTTCTTGGTACATAAGGATAAACCGATTTCAAAACTTCAATGGAAAGGCAAAGGAACTACAATTGTCCAAACTATTTTGAAGCGGAATTCTGATGGATTAACATTGACTTCAAGTGTGATACAAACCAACAGCAATCAAGACCATGTGGCATCTGCAAGTGGACAGACACACAGAGTAAGGCAACGGAACACAGAACCCAGCCATAGATCACAGGCAAGTAACTTTTGGTATTCTTTTTTTTCGGTACCAGGGATCGAACGTGGGTGCTTGCACTTGCCCAGCAGGCGGCAAAACCAGTGAGCTAAATCCCTGGCCTCACAGTCAAGTAACTTTTGCAAAAATGCAAAGGCAATTCAGAAAAGAGTCTTTTCAATACATGGTGCTCAAACAATTGAACATCCATATATATAGGGGTGGGGAGAAGATCAGGGCTATTCTTATAAATTTCCAAAGCAATAAAACACAAGGGAAAAATAAAACCTATCCTTAGGTAAAAATCCAAAACTAAGGGCTGGGATTTAGCTCAGTGGTTCTGCTGCCGGCCTCGCAAGCGCAAGGACCCGAGTTAGTTCAATCCCTGGTACCAAAAAAAAAATCCAAAACTAAATCTACTCAATAGGAAAACATGGAAATACTAATATTATCATCACTAGTACACCCTGTGTTCATGGGTAATTAAATGTCTTCCTTATATTTTATATATTTTCCTAATCTTTATAATATGTAATCATTTCTATAATCAAAATGTGAACCACATATATTTCAAATAAAATACAGATGACTACAATTGCAGATGATTAAAAAAAAAATTATCAAAAAGTCAAAGTTCATTAACATAGCTTTTGGGACTCTACAAAAACCCAAACACATCTTCTCAATCTGATACAAAACATGTTCATGACGAGACAGACGGCCTGAAGCACTGGTGGTACATACACGACTGTCCCATCTATGCCTATGTAAAACCAGCAGTACAAGCCACCAGATGGGACAGTCGTGCATGTACCACAGGAGGTTCAAGCTGGCAGGAATGTTCAGAACTAAAGCAATGTAGAACCAGGCATGGTGACCCATGCCTGTAATCCCAGCACTCAGGTGGCTGAAGCAGGAAGATCACCAGTTCCAGGCACCAGTTATGGACTACATAAGGAGGCGCCGTCTCACAACAAAACCAAAACCAAACAAAACAAACAAAAAAAATCACACACACACACCAAACAACAAAGGCAATGGAGCAAACTACCTAAAGTCAGCTTCTTCCTAGCTGCCTAGCTGTAAAAACTAGGACAAGCAACCAATGTGTTTCCTCATCTTTAGAATGAGCTGACAGTCCCCTCCACCGTAGGAGTCTTGTGATGGTTACTGATGGTAATTCATAAAATTATCCTACAATAATATTTAACACCATGTTTATATATTGTATTATTCATGCCTAAGCACTCTCTCATCCCTTCCTGCACTTATTTAACAAATACCAGGGCAGTTTCCTAGCAGATTTAGCCAATAAATAAAGAAAATATCTTCTCTCCCAAGAAGAGAAGACATTGGGGAAGAAAGGATGCCAAGTTCTAGTCAGATAAGACTCTGCTGCCTGGAGCCAAAGGGTCATTTGCTCCTCCTACAGCCTTTCCCAAGTGGAGGCTGGAAAAGTAAAAGAGGAGAGAAAGCAGAACTTTATCAGGACTTCCCCATAAATTACAATGGACATCCCAGACAACAGCTGGGAGTGACCCTCTCAACGAAAAGAATAAAGTCATTCATATCTGGGATTCTGGTACAGCCCCACTTCCTTCAAGGATCAGAGAGGCCAGCGAGGCTGCAACTGGAGTTCTGACCCCATCCTAAGTACACTGAAGCTTCCAGGGAACTGAGTGCTTCTCAAAACTTTACAGAGTACTAGTGACAACTGCCCTACCGTCTCTTCTACCACGCGCCTGACTCTTCTCAAACTCACTCTTAGGAGCCAGGCGTGGTGGTGCACGCCTGTAATCCTTGCACTCTGGGAGGCTGAGGCAGGAGAATTATGTTCATGTCCAGCCTGAGCAAGGTATCGAGGAGAGTATGGATGGGTTGTAGCTCAGTGCAAAGGCCCAGGGTTCAACGTCCTGTACAGTAAATACTTGGTAGGTACTAATACCATTTTAAAGAAGAGCAAAAGTCAACTAGTATTCTTTTGGGAAATGGCAAAGTTGGCTATGGTCAGCAGAGAGTTGGGGACGTACAGAGCCCAGAAGACACTTCATCCCCGTCCCGTACGACGCTGGTCCCGGCCCGAGCGGGGATGCGCCAGCCGCCCCACACTGTCAAAGTCCATTCAAAGGGACCACAAACCCCACCTTTCCCCGCAGGCGTATTCTCTTCCCCCAGGTCCCTCGTCTGGTTGCCACCGGCCCCAGGTAAAGGACGAAAGATCTGCACGGGCGCCGGGAGCAAATGCGCCGAGGGGAGGGCTCACCTTTCGGCGAGAAGCGCAGGCCTCGGCCTCGCATACCTGGGGCGGAAGTGGGCTCCGCCGCCGAGTGCATCTGGACTATGCTTCCCAGAATTCCCGACGGGAGCAGGGCCGCAGCCTCGGCCTCCGGTAGGGGAAATTTCGGCTACCCAGCGTTCCCAGACTACACTTCCCAGAATTCCTTGTTCCCCGTTAACTTCCCAGAGCGGAAGTAATAGCTGCTAGAAACCCTGAATTATTTCACAGGCTGCCCCTCAGGAATGGGTTCCCCGGCTCCGCTTACCTGCTGACAAAATCTTCCAAACACAGATAATGCTGACGTATTGTATACTTCTCTATATCCTCCTGCAGATTGCGCATTAAAGGCGCTTTTCCTAGAGCCTGTCTGTGACCATGTGAGTCTTCTGGACTACACTCCCCGGAATCTCCTGCCCGACAGCCCTTACAACGAGGCTGGATAGCGTTTGGATAATCACCGTAGTCTTGGATGGCCAATCTGAATTAATTCTAGACTACTAGTGGAGCTGAGCTGTCCTCACCCCAACCCCTTTCTTAAAAATTCTTTCAAACGTGCCAAACACCCAAGTAAACTCAATCAAAGCACACTACCTACCTATTCCAAGAAAATGCCCTATAAAAGAGAAAGAGGCTTGAAAAAGTAAAGCAGGTTATTAAAAAGGAAATGATGCATGAGCTAATAATGCAGATACTGAAAGGAAACTGGCTTGCACTAGGTGCTGAATTTAAGGAATGCAAGATCTCAACCTTACTTTGATTGGATTGCCTTTTTCATTCTCTTTCAACATGGGTGCATGGAGAACTCGACCATGGAACTGCTACCTACAATAAAGTGTTACTTCCAGAATCTTCAAGATTTGAACGTAGGTGCCAAGAATTAAAATACAACAACAAAACGCCCACAGATGGAACCGTTAATGGGCCTATAAAGCAGCAACAGCAAATTTTTCCCATTTTTCTTGGCTTTAACTGCTAATTATGAGATGTGAGTCAGAACGCAAAGGGAAAGGCTTACAACATTGATACAAATGTTACAACACTGGAAGGATATATCCTTTATGAAATCTTGAAATTTTTTCTTCTTGGAACTTCTACTGTCACATCACCTATTTTCATCCTGTTCTTGATAGAATAAATACTGTTAGTTGCTAATGGAAGGCAGGAGGATTTGCAGGACAGTGAATGAGGTCATGGCTCAATCTTGTTTAAACCATGTGTGTTCATAATTACTCAGGACAAGGGGAGGGATATAGGTGGAAGTGGTAAATAACTATATGGAGTCTAGATAACTACATCAAGTGAATCTACAGATAGCATGTATTTAACACTTTCTTCTGGGTAGGCAATACATTTTGATATGAAACCTCTAAAAATTATAAAAAGTATTGAGAATAGTGACATAAAACACCAAATCCACTCACCCTAAATTCAACACATCACCATTTTGCCTTTTGTTACCAAACATTTTAGATCAAATCTTTGACATAATTTCCTCCCAAGTACAAAATATAAATAGCAATATTGCAGGGCACGGTGGCACACATCTGTAATCTCAACACAGAGACAAAAGCAGGAGGATCGCAAGTTTGAGTCCAGCCTAGGCAACTTAGCTAAGACCATCTCAAAAAACAAAAACTAAAAAAAGGTTGAGGCGGTTAACTCATGTAGGGAAAAATGAACGGCTAACACAGCTACAATTGGGTTCAGGCTGTGGGGTGGGGGGTGGTGATTTTCCGTGGTCATTAAATCCAAGTCAGCAAGCTTTCACCAAAGGCACACCTCGGTGGTCTCAGTGTAAATAACTGATATAATCAAGGTCGATGGTGGCTGGTATAAATAACTTATACAACCATGGTTGTCACTGGCACATGGCCACTATTGTGTGTCTTCGTATAAATGTAGATTGGGCTGGGGATTTAGCTCAGTGGCTCCGCCACCAGCCTTGCAAGCTCAAGGTCCTGAGTTCGATCACCGGTACAAAAAAAAAAAAAAAAAAGTAGACTGCCATGAGGGCTGGCAGGAAACTAGCCAAGGATTGCCACACCAGTGCATGCAACTGAGCAGCACCAGAGAATAAAGGCACATTCAGACATGTCCAGATTCTCTGTCTCTTCTTTGGGCTGCCCAAATCTCATGTGAACCTCTCCAGTCTGAACTGGTGACCAGACAACTCAGTGTGAAGGCCCTCATTACCTTATGAAACCAAATTAACAATTTTTGGTCTTACCTAATAGGCATCCCAATTTGAATTCCTGTTTACTGAAAATATGCATAGTTTATCTCAACTAATGTCTAAATAATCCAAAGTATACTACAATTCTTTAGGAAAGTTGATATAAAAGTGTATCCTCTAAAAATCCTTTATCATCCAAGACTACTGAAAGGATTGTGTTGGTCTGCTTCTGACAAGGAACACTATTGGTCTTCTAAAAGTAGTCGCTCACTTTAGTGTTAGTTATATAATTAATTTTATCAAGATTCATTGCAGGGTACCTGCAATGTGAAATTTTTACTTTAGGTGTTAGCTGACAAATTTGTATGCCATCACACATTACAGAATTTCTCTACTGCATAGGATTTATGTCTGTAGACTGCACCTTTGTATACCACCTAGAACATCTTTCTTTTGTATATATACCAATGAATGATGATTCTCACTAAAGAAGTCTCATCCATACATCTAAAGGTTAGATAGCTTCAGTTCTACATCAAGCCTTAATGACTTAAAAGTTCTGAACTCTGAATTGTACAGTATTACTATCCAGTGATGGCAATGTGTTGCTATTAAATCCCTCTATATTAGTTAGGATAGCTCAGGCAATGTCATAGTTACAAATAAACCACCAGAAGATTTCAGTGGTGTAATGTAATACATGTTTATTTCTTATTAAAAGAAAAAATCCAACATGGATGAGACAGCAAGCCAGTGTGGAACAAGCAGCCTCCAGGGGCACCTTGGTAGGAAAAGAGAAACCTTAGGACATCACAAGATGCTCAGTAAAAGCCTGTTACGGCTTGTATCTAGATGTCCCCCCAAAGCCTCGTATGGTCATAGGTGGAGCTTTTCAGAGATGGCTGGATCCAGAGTGTGTGATGCTGAGATTAAGGATGTGATGCTGGGATTGATTCATAGTGATGCTAGGCTTAAGGGTGCTGTTGTGCCAAGTGAGCCGGTAAATCATCAAACACCAGGACCAATGACAAAGTTAAACTGAAAGGAGTTTATTCACGCACGTGGACTCCACTCCCTAAGTGAAGTGAAGTCCTGAGTCCTGGAACAGCACAGTTTATATAGGATGTTATAGCAGCATAGCTTTTATAGGTGTTATTTTAAGAAGACAAGTTCAAGGGAAGGTTAACATGTTTTTGACTAGTTGCAAAAATATTTTTCATAAGTCAGCTATCTTGTTATCTTGTCAGATTAGGGCACTTTACAGTAAAGGGAGGGCACCAGGCACTACCTCTTTCCGAGAAGCAATGGAGCAAGTTTACAGAAGCAGAACAAGCAGTTATGAATACATCTACTTTATAAGGGAGGGGTATGAGGAGAGTTCATCTACAGGCCAAGATGGAGTTTTGTAAGTTGGCGTTTCGTGGGTACATTCTGGTCTCACAGGTGCCCCAACCTGGGTATGAATATAAGGGACAGAAAGAGGACTGCTGTTGTCACTTGCTGCTTCACTGCTTTGGTGCCTTCTGCCTGCCCTTCCAGGCCATGAACTGTTTCTCCTCTGCACTGCTCCTCTGCCATGCCATGATGCCTTTGAGCTAGCCAACTATGGACTGAACCGTGAGCTGAAATAAACCTTTTTTCCTCTAACTTTGGGTGTCAGGTATTTTGTCTCAGCAACAAAAAAGTAATTAAGACAGGGCTAAAACTTTTGGAAGTGGCTTAAACTACTTTTGCTCACACTCCACTGGCTAGAACTCACTCTTAACTGAAAAGGTTGCCGGGAAAGAGCATCTTCTTAGGACTAAGGAAACAGAACCAGTATAATAAACACATAGCACTGTCTTTGCTATAACCTCCAAATATCATTTTACAGTGCTTGTCTCCTAGGTAGAAAATCTAATGGGCATGAAAACATGAGGATGGATGCTCTTACCAATTAGCATGGGTTTCATTTCTGAGCACAGTTTAGGATGTTTACATAAAAAGTATCTATTTAGTGGTGATGCTTGGAAAAATAAAAAAACCTAAAACCTTTGGGTGGACTGAAAACTTACTGTACTCATCCCAACTAGAACTTCCTTCCTGGACACATCCTTTAATGAAAAATTGACCTGTTTCCACTGCTACACATTTGTCAAGAATCACTTACTTTGCCACTGCAGTATATAGCAGTTGACTGGAGTTCACAGAGGTTCTTGAGACCCACAGTAGCCGTGTGGCATGCTCTTAAGAACCTGCCCTGGTGCTGCTGGTTGACATCTCGGATGGCAGAGTCCCTGTGTTCTGCCCCCCAGGATCCTCTCAATGGCTGAGTAAGCCTCAGTCGTGTGGATGCAGAGTGGCTTCTGTCTTCATGATTGAATCTCAAGTTTCTACATTTATAATGTTTCTGTCCTCTTATACAGTCTTCCACGAGGGAGACGTTTTGAGCTGTAATGAAAGCCCTTCCCACTCTCATACCATGGATATCGCATTTCATCTACATGTACTCTCTGATGGGCACAAAGATAGGAGTTGTGACTGAAGCCCTTTCCACATTCTTTACACTTACAGGGCCTCTCTCCCATGTGGCCTCTGAGATGAACACGAAGATCTGAATTCCGACTGAAGCCCTTTACAAATTCATCACATTTATATGGTTTTTCTCTAGTGTGAACCCTCTGATGAGTGTGAAGAACCGAACTGTACACAAAATCCTTTCCCCACACATTGTATCTGTAGGGCTTCTCCCCGTATGCAACCTCCGTGCACCTGAAGAACATTTGGAGCTTGAACTAAAAAGCACTTGCCACACTTGCTGCATTTGTAGGGTTTCTCTCAGGTGTGGACTCCATGGTGGACAAGAAGGTCGGAGCTCTGATCAAAGCCCGTCCCACACTCTTCACATCTGTAGGGCTTCTTCCTTGTGTGCACTCCCTGATGAATACAAAGCAGTACGAATACAAATGCCTTCCCACACACATTGCATTTGTAGGGCGTCTCGCTGGTGTGCACTCGGTGATGGTTGTGGAGAGAGGAGTTGCACTGGAAGCCCTTGCCTCATTTTTTACATTTCTAGGGTTTGTCTCCAGAGGGGTCTTGCTGAAACCTGAGAAGGTGAGAGCTCTACTTGGGCCCTCAGCCCATTCATGGCATTCACAAGGCATCTCACCCACACGGGTTCTGTAAGGAACAAGATCTGGGCTCTGACTAAAGTCCTTTACACACTGGTCACATTTGTAAAACTTTTCTTCTCTGAGTGCTGTGATGAACATGAGGATCTGCAGCATCCATAAATCTAAATCCACGCTATTGCCTGTAAAAGATGGGAGTACTGTGTGGACCACATTATGCTGTTCAACTGTTGATTTTAAAACCAAGTTTTTCTCACAGTCACTACATCTACAAGGTTCCTGAGAACCATCATGATCAAGAGAGGGCTGGCTGAAGGTGTCCTCACACCAAGCACATCTGCACAATTTCTCTTCCACAGGAATTCTCTTATCTGTCCCCTGAGGCCCAGTCACTGTGTCACCTTTCCTCCAAGATTCTGCGGGAAGGGTCTGCGTCAGGCCCTCCCAAGCTGGAACATCTTGGTTCTCTACATGAAAGGCACTTACTACATAGTTTTCATTTTTAGAAACCTGAACAGACACCCCTACCCACTCTTCCCAGAGGGAAACATCCGCTTCTAAGTATGGCGGACGGTCTTCCTGAAGGTCTACGACGATTCCCGTAGTCCTGAGTGGCAGTTCATTCACAGGCCTTTTGTTTCCACACCTGGCAGCAGTGGAGCACTTCTTGTAAGAGGTAACTCAACGTTTTTTTCCAAAGATTCAAGATAATGTTTTTAAGCCCATTTCCTAGGAAGAGAGAGAAAATTTAGCTAAGCAAACACGTGAATCATCTGTCCAGAGGTTTCGAGAAAATCAAGCAGGATAGGGTCAGAAGTTATCCCTGGCTTCTGTTCACTCATGAAGCAACTGGCATCACAGACATTCAAACCTGTGAGCTGCCAATTAGAAATGAGGTGTTGCAGGGAAATCAAAAGAAATCCTGGGAAGAATTTATATATGAAAAAATTTACCTCCGTGATGTAAGAATGGTCAATAAAAAAACCTTTAAACAATTTGCTATAAAAGGTAGGAGAAAAGCTTCCAAATCATTCCCACAGAATATATTTATGAAGAATCCACATAATGTAAGTCTATTTGCATAATATATATACAGAAATAATACATAATAATGGGGTGTTATATTTCGTACACGGTGAGACACACAAAGGGGCACAATGACTTTCCAAGGTTCCACATAAAAGGTTGCAGGCACAAGCAACAAATCCTGTCTCCTGATAACATCCCTTCTTTCACATCACTGTCCTATGGAACAGGACAATCTATACAACTGTCCATGGGGGGCTACATCAGCAGTGGGGGTTAAAACAGGGATAATATTGTGAGATAGCCCTGGGATTGAAGATGGGATATACATGTACACCTTTCAGACAGGCTTTAAGAAACATCCATTTTAGTTTCTATAAGGTTCTCTGTCTTCACGAAGATTTGAATTCCACTGAGATCCTGCAATCCATTTCCTCTATGTTTCCCCTTTTAAGTTCTTGCAGATTACAAACAGCCATGACTATGAAAAAGAGGAATGGGAGATGTGGCAATGCTGATGGCCTGGGACCAGGGAAGGAAGACAGTATCATTACAAATAGGGGGCTGTGGAAGAAGAGGGTGATCACATTCTTATGACCCTAAAATGGGCTTCAGAATGACTGAGTACTATGGCCAAGTCCATCTGCATCCTGCTTCTGGTTCAAGGCAGTTTCTGGGCGATTTTATTGCAAATGACTTTTGTTCATAAGGTGGTATCAGGGAAAGGCAGACTTTGATCTGCTCAGAACAGGCTCAGGGTGGTGGTCTCCCAAATGTTTTGACTGTAACCCACAACAGAAGAAGCAATTATATTGCAATTCAGTACACAGATCAAGAGATACAGACAGACTCTGGTCAATTCTTTTCAGTTCTATTAGCCCATTTTGCCTTGTGAAAATTGCTGGTAATGACACAGTACTATAACTTGATTTCAGGACTGATCCATGGGGTTATATCCTAAAGTTTGGGAAGTAAGTGCAGAGACATGCAGATTTAAGCAAATAGCCCTGCATCTCTAATCTGCAGACATAACTGTTACTTTAATTTCATATGGTTATTAAAGCCCAGGGTCTAGAGCTGAACTGGGAGGGCTCCAATCCTAGTTCTTCTTACAAGCTGAGTGATCAAAGGCCAGTTATTCATCTACTCTGTATCTCAGTGGTTTCATTTGTAAAAGGGATAAATAATAGCAAGTGTCTCATAAACTAAACGACAGTAGCTCACAACTGCATATGGACCTCCAGAAATCAAAATAAGCTTAGATATTTATCCAAAAATAAGTAAATAGGTTAACGCTTAGGTTACACTTACAATATACCAGGTACTATTATTGAATACGTGCAATCCATCCAAAATTCTCCCTTTTTTCTTTTAACACTTATTTGTCCAAAACCTTGGATTTTCTCCAGAAACAACCAAGGGATCAGGCCCTTGGTGGTAATGTGAAGTTTATCGATCTCACTCAGAAAAATACGAAGGGCAGGGGCGGGCTGGGTAACTGCTCAGAGGCCACAGGCTGGGCACACAGGGTTTGGGGAGAACCCCCTCTCCAGCACCCCGTTAAGGGCCACATGCATCTGGAAAAGCTCATTAACTACAGGATTTTTCTCTCCAATGGCCAAAGTTTCTCTCTGGACTCCAGCTGGAATATTCTATCTGCTGTGAAGCTCATCATTTGAGGAAAGATGTCCAGTGGTCAGATGCTCAGCTACTCACCCACCAAGATGAGGTCTCTGAGGTTCTCCAGCATCACATCCTGATACAGGTTCATCTGGCCCTGGTCCATCAGCGCCAGCTCTTCCTCCCGATGGTCACACTCATGTCCTTGAAGGTCACGTATTCCTAAAACGCCAAGTGCACACACGCCATCCACACAGGTGACTGGCTCTGCCTGCTCAAGCTACCAAAACAAGACAAAACAGACTGGTTTAAGAGACAGAAATTTATCTCTCACACTTTTGGTGGCTGAGAAGTCGAAGATAAAGGTGCTAGCAAGACAGGCTTCATCCTGAGACCTTTTCTTTTGGTTTCTCTTACTTTGCCTTTACACAGCAGAAAAAGAAAGAGCAGACTCTCTTGTATGTCCTTCTTACAAGGACACTAATCCTATAAGATTAGGGCCCCACCCTTATGACCTCGTCTAACCTAATTACCTCCATAAAGGCCCTTTCTCCAAATAGTCACATGTGGAATTGGGCTCTCAACATAAGAACTGGGGAAGGGGTGGGGGGGGCACACAAACATTCAGCCCATAATTTGACTGCTGGAAGGAAAGCAGTTTGGAAGCTGTGCCACCTGTTGGGTACCTGTCTGCTCCAAACTGCCATCTTTAAACCACCCTGTCCTGTTGGAGCTGGGACTCTATCAATCACACTTCTAATTTGCCAGATGCCTCTGTATTAGCTTGAAACTTGAGGGACACCAGAGGGCTTTCTCAAACCTACCGGAGGAAGAAGGGGCTCACTCCTCTCAATTTGCTTTCTGTTCCTTATCACCCAATAATGCCACTGTGCTCTGATGGCAGCGATTTCTTTCTGCAGCAATGGTGACTCCTTTATGAGTTTTTCCAACACTTGCAGAACTGGTTTCACTGTGGCCCACACACAAACACCAGCACAGGCCAGTTGGTGTCCTCTCATTTGAAGTCTGGGCCCATGGCCACAGGGCTCCGTCTCTGAGCTCAGCAGCACCAGCCAGCTAGGACCCCGTCTCAGTGTCAGCTCCCTGGGCCCTTTCTCAAAGTGCTAAGTCCTAATGATTTGGTCTTTTTCCTTTATTTCCTTTCCTAGATGTACAGTTCCTCCTTGTGGTTGCTACTTCCATGACACCATACAGTCAGCTCGTTAACAATTCAGTACCTCATTAACAATTCTTTATATTGAATTCTCTGTGTTCAAATAGCTGGTACAGTTTTTGTCTCCTGAATGGACTCTTTCTAACACCAAGAAATGAGCAGCACAGAGGAAATTCAAAGTTGTGAGTGGGTCGACATTCCTCTTCTGTCCTCTGTACTGTTTATGTCACTCTTATCCGCCCATGGGCATCCAAAAGACATTGCAGTAAACATCCATGAACATCTGTCTTTGAGCACGTAAAGGAACCTTTCCACAGAATAAACCCCTAGAGCAGAGATGAGTGCATTTTGTGGGTGTACATACTTAATACTTTGATAGGTGTTGAGCCCAGGGGTTCGAGGCCAGCCTAAGCTATAATGTGAGTTCAAGGCCAACCTGAACTACCTAGCAAGACCCTGACTCAAAATAAAAAAGAACCTAATGAATCCATGGCCTAGGCCAAGATGGTTTCCAAACAGAAGGATGAAAGTGTGAGCTTGTTTGTTTTGGCTGCATGTAACAAGTTACTATAAGAAAGTGATGAGCCTGGCACAGTGGCATGCCTGTAGTCCCAGCTACCTGAGAGGCTAAGGCAGGAGGAGGCTCACTCAAGTCCAGGAAAGAAAAAGAGTGAGATTCATCTCAAAAAAAAAAAAAAAAAAAGGAAGGAAGGAAGGAAGTGAAGGAGAGAAGGAGGGGAAAAAAGATAAGGAAAAAAAGAAAAAGTGACAAGCTCAGAAAAAATTGACACAATATGAAATAATGTGTGTCTGGGAGCTTTAAAATACACTAGGACAGATGAAAAAAATTAAATAGATGTGGCAATGTTAATCTTAGAATTGCACAAGTGATACTATATATAGATGGAGGCTCATAATACTGTTTGCTTTTTTGTATGTATTTTTTTGTCTTTAATCTTCATTTCATGATTAAAAGAAGTTCCTTGCTCTACACTGGGGTGATCTGATATGTCACCCTGGTCAGGCTACAGTTCTCAGCTACTGAAGCAAACTCCAATCTAGGTGTTGCTGTGAAGATATTTTGTAAATGTGATTACAATCTATAACCAGGTGACTTTAAGGGAAATTCTTCTCCTTAATCTAGCTGGGCTTGATTCAGCCTTAAGAGCAGGACGGAGGCTTCCCTGAGGAAGAAGTTTCCCCTGCGGACACCGGCTTCGGGCTGTGTCTAGGGGTTCTAGCCTGCCCTCTAAGCTGCTCTGAGGATTCCAGACCCGCCTAGCTAGCTCACAACCAGATGAGCTGATTCCTTGAATTCAGTTGCATCATCTCTGTCTCCCACTGGTTCTGCTTGGCTGATGGAACTCTGATCAACACGCACCATTCAAATCTTCCTATTTCTGTGAACTAAACTGGTGCTGCTCATCGTGTGGTCACACATATGGCCACGTGCTTGGGTGCGATGCAGTGTTACAGCTAGAAGAGTTTCCAAACTCTGACTCTAGCTTTCTGTACTTCTCTTCACATGGGCTGGCACCTGGAGCAGCATGAACTGGACATCCTGACATCTCAGAGCCTGTTTCTTCCACAACCCCTACCTCACGCAGCTGTTAGAAGCAAGGGAAAGTACCTACACATGGTGGTCACTTGGAAAACGCTGGCTTCCTTGCAGAAAACAGACTGCTGGCTCCTCGGAACAGACAGAATATTTAAAGAGAAAGAAAGGGAATCTCATCTTACCTGGAACTTAGTCACACTGTCTTCCTGGAAAGGGCAGGATCCTGGGAAAGCAGAGTTGCAGAGAAGAAAGCACCCAAGAGTTTAGCAGGAATGAGTGTTGCTTCCTTTTTATCTGTACAATTTTCCCACAGGTTCTCCTCCCCAGGATTTCTTTTCTTTTCTTGTCACACACATCAGACTTAACTCTCACATCCTCAAGACTCCCCCAACCCTGGACCCTAACCCTAGGCCCCTGTATAATTCTCATCTCTCTCCTCGAGCTTGTGGGTCAAAACCTATACAATCTTGGGCCAGGGAGTTAGCTCAGTGGTTCCGCCGCCTGACTTGCAAGTGGAAGGTCCCAAGTTTGATCTCTGGTACCAAAAAACAAACAAAACAAAACCTATACATTCTTGTCCTTTCCAGGCTTATGGCACATTGGCATCCTCTCCATCCTCATTACTCTGAAAGAGGCTCCAGGAAGACTGACTTGGAGCAATCTCAGGACGACCGAGGCCACTTGTGCTTCCACCTCCATATGCACAACCTTTTCCTATATGGCTGGGGCCTGTGGTCTAAAACCTTATCTAATACCTTAACTCTGAGCTCTACAACTCTCTCTCTCTCTCTCTCTCTCTCTCTCTCTCTCTCTCTCTCTCTCTCTCTCATTCTCTCCCCTTGAAGCCCCACTGCCTCTGCAAAAATTGAGGACACACCTAGGACATCCTTTGCTCTGAAAACATGCACACAGACTGAGCTACAAACTCAGGAAGACAAACTCCACAGGAAGACCAAACAGGTTGCAGAAACCCTCTAAAGTTGCTAGTTGGGAAACCTGGGCGCACAAATGAAAACACTCTGTACCTATCTAAAATACAGCTGAGAAGCCAGGCGGGGTGGAGTGAGGTTGCTTAGGCTTCAGACAGTTATTCCAGGAATGGCACTGCTAAGACAGTCCAGCACACCAGCCTGCCTTATCTGTAAGACTATTTTTTTCTTCTGAGCAACTAAGGATGAAACTGCCAACTAGGACCTTAAGGCTAGCTGTACACAGTAACGCTGCCACTCACCAATCAGACCCCACAAGTTCCCTCAAGCACTAAAAGTCTAATGAATGTTCTCTCATTAAAACACTCCAGCTGGGGCCGGGCATTTAGCTCAGTGGTTCCGCCGCCTGCCTCGCAAGCGCAAGGTCCTGAGTTCGATTCCCGGTACCAAAAACACTCCAGCTGGCTTTCCCCACCCTGTGCAAACTCTTTCCTCAGGCTAAAGGCAATAAAGACCAGGGTGCAATGGAGGCCTCTCTGGGAAGAAGGCAGGTAAGAAAGGTGGACAGTAGATCTGCAGGTGAGGCACTAAAGCTATCCACCACGGGACACCTCAAGACCCTTGCTTTTTCCCCACCTGCCGAAGTCCACACAACTCTCTCCCACAATTGCTTCTTTGATCTCTCAATCTGCTCACTACTCAGATTGGTGACAGGAATGTGACCAGGGAGCCATACCAACTTCTTGAGGGATGAGGACACAGAGGAAAAGTGCAGCTGCTGCTACTGCAATTGCCCACAAAGACAAATAGAAATTTAAGTCCTATGTTCTCCCCCAAACCCTGCTTCCTGATGCCTGCCCCTAGAAGTTCCAGAAGCTGCAGACAGAAAGAGAGACTAACACAAGATCTTCCCGATGTGCCTAGCAACCCCATGCCAGGTAAAGCCCATTTCTTTTGTGTGTGGTCATGTCAAAGCTGTATTTCTGTGATCTGTGAGGGTCTGAGCCAAAGGACTCTGTGAGATCAGTGTAGGCCCTAAAGGTCTGTGGCAAGACTGCAAAAAGGGCTCTTGCCAGTTCATGCAATGCTGGGCAAACTAGGAAAAAAACACATCCTTTCATCAGTGTACCTTTCTCCCACCTGCTGGAAACTTGTTGTACTGATTTTGCCAGCACAAGATATTTTTCACTATTACCCACTGAAAAACTTTGTGTTTGTGTGTGTGTGTGTGTGTTCTTCAACTTGAACAGCACAACTGAAATGTGGTTCCCCTTGTGTGGAACTCAACCTGCCCAACTGTACACTGCAGCAGCACCCTCAGAAATCGTGTCCAAAAACTCAGTGAGACATGGCTGAGTGCACTTGACAGAGTGTAACACTGCTCGGTTCAGGTAAGCCCAACCATGGGTGAGCTTTCCTAACGACCTCCCCACCCCTCAATGAACAGACCCCTTCAGCTGCCCCCCAGGAGGCTCTGCCTTGACACATGGAAATTACCATCACCTCTTGCCTGAAAGACTGTAGTAACCTCTTATCAAATCACTCCGCTTCTGTCCTGGCCCCCTACTTTCTACACAATGTCCAGGTAATTTTTTTTTTTTGAAATGAAGACTCACTATGTAGCTGAGACTACACGAATGTAGTGGCTTCAAGTGGATTTTTAAAAGTCTTATCACTCCAGCCAAAACCATCACTTCACACAAAATTTTTCACCAGAGTCCTTTCAATGACCAAAAGCTCACATACTATCTCACCTCCTAACACCTAATTTATGACTTATCTTTCCTCTTTCTCTCTGTGCTTAGCCCCTATGGCATCCTGTTCTTTTAATAGATGGTTATGCACCCATTTCAGGGTCTTTGTGGAGGTTCCCTTTGCCAAAGACTCTCTTTCCCTAGATGTCTACAGGCCTCTTCACCTCCTTCAGGTTCCTATTCAACCACCAGCTTCTTAAGTGAAGTTATCCTACTTAACATGGCAAGTCCTTCTGCTAGCATTCCCCAAATCCCTTCTCTGCTTCATTTTTTCTCTATAAAACTTATCTGACCTCCCATTTATTTTTCTTGCTTACCTGTCTTTCTCCACCCACTAAAATATGAACTCTATGAGGACTGCGATTTTAGTTTTCCCCAGGTACATAGCAGGTGCTCAATAAAATACTTAAATGGGAGAATGACACTAACCTGAACTGAAGCTGCTCAGAGCTGGATACTGGGTTCTTCTGATACCAACTTTAGACCAGAATGGATTTTATTCCCCAGTTTGTTCATTTCATAAGTTATATGCTAAGTGCATTCAGGGCCTAAGCACACCTTGGACACCACAACAAACACTGGGGATATGGCAGTAAATAAGATGCACAAGGTACCCATTCTGAGGGTGCTTGCATTCCGCCAGGTAAAGAAATCTACTAATGGATATCTTTTAATCAAAAAAGGGCATGGGAAAAATAAAATGAATGTGGCAGATTCTTATTTACCAACCAAAATGCAAATTCTATCAAATGGAATATATATAGCGGGTATAGGCAAGGCAACATTGAATCAGATTGTCAGGGATAGTTGCTAGGACTGCATGAAAATACAGCAGCTGTCAAGATCTGAGCTGAGAAGAGGGTAGAAGTAAGTGCAAGTGCAAAGGCCTGGATTTCTGGTCATAACACCTCCTATTCAAGTGTGCCTCTCGAATTTCTTAACCTTTTAAAGCCTTAGCATTCTCATCTGTAACACAGCACTAATACCTAACTTACCAAGTTGCTCAGCAAATTAAATAGAAGTATATCTATTCATTCAAATATTTATTGATGGGCTACTATGTACTAGGCAGCGTTCCAGGCAGCAGGGATACAGTATTGAAACCCCTAAGCATAATACAGACAGTCCTTGTTTAACAACTGAGTTCCATTCCTGAGACTAGTTTGTTCGATGAATTGGTTGCTAGTTGAGGAACTGCATATTGTACATTACAATATTCAGAACAAAGAAATGGCCAAAGAAAACTCCAACTTGGTGATTTTGCTTGTATTTGCATAACTCTTACATACAGTACTGTGTAGTACAATCAGCAAAAATTACAGTACTGTACTGTAGAAGAAGCTGCCGTAAGGCTGCACTGCTGTTCACATAAGTCCATGATTTACCATGTGGGTGGTAAATCTGAGCAGCGAGTTGTTAAGCCCAAACAGTTATTAAACAGGTAGGTCTTTAAATGAGAAATATCTGAATGTGACATGTAAAAATCCCTCAGTTAATGTGCACCACCAGAATTACTGCAATCATATCTTCTCCAGCACATCCCCCAAATGATATAAGCCCGAGTGATCTAATGAACCACCACTAGGAGCCAGGGAGCAAATACACTAAATAAAGACACTGGAAAATGGCTCAATCCATAGAAGAAACCCATTTCTGGGGGAAGGCAACTGTGGCCACGGGGCCCCAGTGGGCATTTTCAAAAACCATGGGATGAAGAATGAGGGCTGGAATGCTACCCTCCATTTAGGAAGACGATGGCATTGCTACAAAAAAAGAAGCCAAAATTCTAGTCACCTGGAGCCCCAATGCCAACAGCCCAAGGGTCATTTCTTCCTCTGTTCTGCAGTCCTCTCTAGGAACAGTCCCAAGAAGCCAAGTCTGTAAAATAAAAATAAGCCACAAAATAGCATGATTAATCACATTCCCAACACACTACAGGGAGAAGTCTCTGAGTAGCAGCTGGGTGTAATCTACCCCTTCCTTTAGTCTACCCTTCTTGTAATCTACCCCTATTACTTCATTCAAGGGTCCTCTCTCCCTACAGGACTAGAAGTAAAAGGCCCATCCTATTGTTGCTCCACCAAACAATTTGTCTACAGGCCTGCAATCACTGTAGCTTTCAGAGACAATGAGAATCAAGACATGCCAAGATTTTGAATTCTGAGTGGAGACTCATACGCTCTGAGACACAGAAAAGTAGAATTCCAACTTGATGCTGCAGATTCATCTCAAAAAAAAAAAGTGCTGGGGCTGGGGATCTAGCTCGGTGGTGCCACTGCCGCTGCCTGCCTCGCAAGCACAAGGTCCTGAGTTTGATCCCCAGTACCAAAAAGAAACAAAGAAACAAAAAAACAAAAAAAAAACAGCTGTCAATTTTACAAAGCATCACTTACAACTTGTAAGGGCTTAATAATTTTCAAAGGAATTCAATAACAGAAGAGGAAGACTCAACTTCTGCAACTCTTTAAAGAAATGATTCCATGGAAAACTCTGAAATTTGTGAAGTGGGTGGACAGCCACCCTGAAAGAATTTAAAATATCATGACTTCGCCTCTGCCGAGTCTACTCAACTGATTTGCTAGTCGCAAGGACAAGAGCTGCTGGCTTCAAAGTGCTCTTTCCAAGCCAGGTGTGTAAATCTGCCTCCAACCCTTCCTTGGTCAGCTGGAGTTTGTGAAACCCCTAGCTACGATCCTCTGCCACAAGCCACCCTTTCCACCAGCTCCTAGAGTGACAACCTTTGGCCAGAATGCAGACCTTTAAGGAGACTCTGATCTCTAACAGGCCTTACTATTGCATAAGAAACCACAGCAGACATGGGAGGCCAGAAGCTGAATTGGGCGAGTCTGGAGGGCCTGGACTACATCTCCCAGAAGCCTCTGCAGTGCGCAGTCTATTTAGAGTCCAACAGGTGATTGAAGCCCCAATGCCAACAGCCCAAGGGTCGTTTCTTCCCCTTTTCTGCAGTCCTTGGTAGGAACAGTCCTCTCTAGGAAGCGTCCTCCTGGAGGTAGCCCACGGCAGGCGGAGTAAGGCGCTTAGGCATGTTGTTCCTGCACTTAGTGCCGGGAAACTGCTACACTCATTACCTCATTACTAACATATTAATGGAGCAGGACATATGAGAACAGTATTATCGAACAAATCTATTATCCCATCACCAAGGGATACAAAGTGTTCGTGATGTTTTCTGTGTAAATTATGCTTAAATTTTTTTTTAAGCTAATGCATGTATGAAGTAAACCAAACGTTAAATTCCAAAAGCAAATTTAAAGTGTTTTGTAATCACTGAAATCTTGATTTATTTCCTGGTTTGTGTGAGTGAATATGGTACCTCTATGGCACCATAATATTTTGTTACTGTTTTGCCCTCACATTTTATATATCATGGATAGCTTTCTATGTCACTAGATAATAAAATAATTTCAAATGGTTGCTTAGGATTCTTTAGGTTTAGATAATGTTATGGCTTGTGTCTAGATGTCCCCCCCAAAGCCTCACGCGGTCATAGGTGGGGCTTTTCAGAGGTGGCTGGATCTAGAATGCGTGATGCTGGGATCAAGGGTGTGTGATTACCAAATTAGTCCACTGATTGGTTTGACCTAGTTCTGAGTGTGGATAATAGGAAGGCCTACCCTGGATGTGACTGCTATCTTCCCTAAGGTAGCTAAACATGTTGCCTCCTCATTGATTGGATTTCTTTGCTCATGGAGACATTGAATAGATGTTGATATCTCAGTGGTGGAAATTAATAGTTGTGATTTTACATAGTGTGATGTGAAAAACAATAAGGAGAAAAATTATCTAATATAAATATTAAAATTTATGAATAAGGTAGATTAGGATTAAAACAAACATTAATAATGATAAAAAGAACCCTAAGTACAATATGCATTACCAAATAACTAAGCTTCAAAATCTGTTGAATAACACTGAGAAAGCTAAAAGAAGAAATAGACAAGTCCAAAATTAAAGTTAGGAATTTCATTACCCTACTCTCAGCAATGTAACACTAGACAGAATATTAGCAAAGAGAGAAAATTAGCGACGTCTTATAGTAAGAATAATGCCATCAAGAGAATCTACTTGGAATCTCCATCAATACACCACAGGAGAATACACATTCATTTCAAGTGTCTGTAGAAGATTCACCAAGATATACCATATATGAGTTATTTAAAACCCCCCAAATTGATAATCTTGTATCTACCTCAAGGTACTGGGAAAGAGCAAAACATATTCAAAGTAAAAAGAGAGAAGGAAAGAAAAAATAAGAGCAGAAGAAATTAAACAGGAATTAAGAGAAGAAAGAAAAACTAAAACCTAGGTCCTTGAAAAATTCAATAAAATTTGCATGCCTCTAGCAAGATTGACAAACATAAAGAAGAGAGGACACAAATCACGAAAACCAGGGATGAATCGGAGGACATCATTACACAATCTGCAGCCATGTAGAGGCTAATAAAGGGGATATACTATTAAAAAACTTCATACTCATGAATTCAACAACCTAGATAACATGAACCAATTGCTCAAAACTATAAACAAACTCAAACAAGATGAAAGAATCTGAGTAGTTCTATACTCATTACATAATTTGAATTTTGTAGGTTTTAAAAAACAATACCCCCAAAAGAAATGCCCAGTCTAGGTGTCTGGGGAATTTTTAACATTAAAAAAATTAATGCCGGGCTGGGGACTTAGCTCAGTGGCACTGTGCCTGCCTCACAAGCGCAAGATCCTGAATTTGATTCCCAGTATGGAAAAAAAAATTAATGACAATTTTACAAATATTTTCCAAAAACCAAAAGAGGGAATATTTCCTAACTCATTTTATGAGAGCAATACTACCTTAATACCCAAAACAGATAAACACCACGTAAGAGTGTTGAGAATGGACATCCCTGTGTTACTCCCAATCATAGTTGGGAAAGTATTCAGTCTTTCACCATTAAGAACAACATTAATTGTAGTCCTTTTTAGATGATCTTTATTAAGTTGAGATTCCACTGTATTCATTTTCTGAGATTTAATCCATCATATCAGCAAACTTACAAAGAAAATTCATATGATTTTATCAATCAGTGCAGAGAAAGCATTTGCAAAAACCCAACCCTCATTCATGATTTTTTTAAAAAAAATCTCAAAGTCAGTGGTTTCGCTGCCTGCTGTGCAAGTGTGAGGGCCCGAGTTTGATCCCCAGTACCAAAAAAAAAAAAAAACTTCACAAAATGTATACAGAATCTGTATCCTGAAAATTAAAACTGATAAAGTAAATCAAAGAAGATAAAAAATAAATGAAGGCAATCAAAGAAGATAAAAAATAAATGCAGGCACAACCATGGAAAACTTAAGATAATAAAGATGTCAATCTCCCCAAATTGATCTCTAGGTTCAATACAATTCCTACTAAAACCAAAGTTTTTGTAGATACAAACCACCTTACCTAAAATGTATAAGGAAATGTACAATCCTTGGAATAGCTAAAATAATTTTGAAAAAAATAAAGTGGAAATGTTCATTCTACCCAATATTAAAGCTTACAATATAGCAGAATTAATCAAGTTAGTAATATTGGGCTAGGAATATGAATATAATGTAGAAGAATAAAGAATCCAGAAATAGATCTACATAAATACTCCAAACTAATTTTTTTAAGACTGCAAAAGCAGTTCAATTAAACAAGTATAAGCATTTTTGTTGGGCACAGTGGTGTATACCTACACTCCTTCCTACTCAGAGGCTGAACCGACCCCCAAAGTTACACACTGAATGATTCCATTTATGTAACATTATTAAAGTGACAAAAATAGATAGGGAGAACAGACTAGTGTTTTCCAGTGGGCTACATGGAGGAGGGGATGTCTTTATAAAAGGGGGACAAGAAGGATCCTTGTGATGATTCTGTATCTTGACTGTCATGTAGATACATGAAACACAGATGATAAAATGGCATAAAACTGTATACATTACACAAACAAATGAGTACAAATGGGAAAACAACATGATCTATGATCTATGTATTACATCAGTGTCTGTACTCTGGTTGTATTATGGTTGTTCAAGATGTTATTAGTGAGAGAAACTGGGTAGAGCATATGAGGGATCTATTAATTAACAACTGCCTGTTCATGTACAGGTATCTCAGGGTTGCTTTTTAAAGCATTACCCAAGTTTTCAAAACAGACTCTTTGGACCAAATGTTTCTAAACTTCAGTTGAATAAAATTTTTATGTACTAAGAAAAACTTATACGATGGATACTCCCTAGTTGTTTTCCACAATGGTTAGGGGAAGCATGGACTTTTATCTCATGGACTGAAGAATATTTGATATAGAAAATGATTAAATTTAAATTTTTTATCATAGAAATTCATTACAGGGCCGGGGATTTAGCTCAGTGGTTTCGCTGCCTGCTGTGCAAGTGCAAGGACCCAAGTTTGATTTCCAGTACCAAAAAAAAAAAAAAAAGAAATTCATTACAGAAAAATAAATACAAAAAATGAAAACAGACCTTTTGCAAATGAGAAAGGGATCAACATTTGGAAAGAGCAGAGAGGGAGGAAGGAATAGGAGATAAAAAAAAGAATTAAAATGTATTATGTACCCATACCAACTCCCCATGATAATCATTAGGTACTGCAAACACATACTAATAAAAAATAAAAGAAAACTCAGATAAGAAAAGGAAAATATGGTGCGTTCAACAAGTGTGAATATTCTTTTTTGTTTTGTTTTTTGGTACCAGGGATCACTCAGGACCTTGCACTTGCAAAGCAGGCAGTGGAACCACTGAGCTAAGTCCCCGGCCCAAGTGTGAATATTCTTAATACACTTAACTGTACCCTTAAAATAGTTAAAATGATTATATGTATGTTTTACAAGAATTTTTCATAAAAAGCAGAAACATAAGATCCCCTATAATAACAGTCCATGATCACTTAGCCCCATTGCTGTGGGCCTGCATTGGCACATCATGGTGGGTACTCACGGCACAAGAGGCCTGATCATCTCAGGATAGCCAGGAAGTAAAGAGAGAGGCAGGGGCCAGAGTTCCAATATCCCTTTCAAGGGCATATTCCCAGTGACATTACTTCCATGCATTAGGGCTCACATCCCAGCAGCTCTACAGGCTGGCAACTATGCCTTCAACATATGGGCTTTAGGAGATACTCTGTATCCAAACTATAGCAGTCAGGTACTGTCATAATTTGACACTTGATTACTTTGATATTCATCAGATGTGATACTGACTCCATTTTGACAACAAACAAACAACAACAACAAAAACAGTCGCTCAGTAGTCCTTGTTTGTTTGGTACTTAATACATAAGCTAGAACTTCCTGATGCTGATTGCCTCATAACTCATTACCCTTTGCAGCCAAAACAATTTGTTTGGTATTCACCATTTTTGGTATTCATCACACTTCCTGGAACCAATTAACTATCACTACTGAGGTACCACTGTATCTTATGGATTCTATGATGACTTGGATGGATGAGTCCAAAGTTAACCAGTAAAATTACACCCACTATGAGTTGCTGTACAGATAGGAAAGAGATGCTAACAAAATGAATGATCCAGTGGTAATCCCCATATATGCTGCACCCAGGAGGGAGTAGCAAGATACTAATTATAGTCTAATTTGATCCTGATAGATGATTGTGCATTCTTTTCTATCAGAGAAAGAAAGTCTACATGTAAACCAGGTTCTAGTACACTGATCTAAGAGATGTGAGGTCTTCTAACCTTGAATGGGAACAACAGTTAGAAGCAATGGAATTATATTTAGATATTTGGTTCCTAGGTTTCCCTTGGCTACATACTTGATGTTGCTCTATAGTTAATGTCTGTAACTCTCCCCTTTCAGCTTTGTCTTCTGGATGATCAATCTATCTATATTTTTCCTGCCCCATATCCACCCCTATGTGATAGAAAAGGCCACTTTCATTGTTTTCTTCCTACACTTTAACAAAGCTCATGAGGACTGTATTAATCTTTTATCTGCTCTCTTCAATGATAAACGTGACCAAATGCTCCCAGAGTTGAGCCCATTTATTAAATGTGTCTTTATGTGTCTTCACACAGCCTGTGGGCTTGCACACGAGAGCCAAGTGATGAAAAGACCAAGCTGAGTGTTAGCAAGGGGCTCTATGTTAGAATTTTAGGTGCTCGCTTCAGTGATGACACTCATAGTTTGCAGATGATCAATCTAGAAAAGGTTCCATTTTCTACACAGACTACAGCTAAGTCTATTTTACCACTTTTTGTAGATGCTGATTAACATTTGCCTGCAGGACAATTTAGACTGACCAATATAAAACAAAATAGTCTTTATGAAGACTATTAGAAGCCCTTCACACTCAGCCCATTTTGTAGTTTTTATTTTGAGAAAGGGTCTTGCTAAGTCACCCAGGCTAGGACTGAAATTGTGATCCTCCTGCTTCAGTCTCCTAGAGTCCTGAGATTAGGGGTATGTACCAAAATACCCAGCTATCTTTAGCACTCTTGATACTGCATGTAACAATGGACCAAAGACTCTGCACAAACCTACTTGTTTCTTCTAATCATAACTAATGGTTTCTTGATAATCAAGAGAGTTCCTGCCTTCTTTGCTAGGAATTCTACTTATGCCAACGGGTCCTGTAGCCCGACACCACCCAGATGACACTGAAGGTGTTTTTATCTGTTGATCACAAGATATTACAAGCTCAGTTTTATTTTTCTGTCTTAGACAACTGGCCTAATAACCCTGGTCCCATATTGTTGCACAAACAATGAGCTCACAGGGTAAGGTGCACCAAGAGATTGGTTGCCCTGTCAGGGCATGAACTGATATTACACTTTCCAGTTCAACTGTAGTTGTAACCCAGGCTCCCCCTTTTACAATTTTTAATTCAGTTTCTGACCTATTGGAATGTTTCATAAGTAATCACAAAAGGTCACAATATTGTTTCACTTAAAGCAAGATGCTTTTGTTTTCCTTTATATTAAAAAGTACAGCTAGACTTTATCCAGAATTAACAGCGAATAATTTTCCAAATACAGTGTTATTCTATTTCCTCATGTGAACATAAGATCCATAACTGAATACTAGGCACTCAAAGGTAGAGGCTACACGACATGGGGATGCTGTGGTGACAGGATACTTAAATTCTTGGGGACACATCCTAGACCTCGCTGTCTTCATATACAGGTTTAGAGAAGCAACACTATCAACATCCGATTAAAGCATGAGGTTATAAAAAGAGATCTCCATGCCTTCTACCCCAATACAATATATAAGTAGTAAGTAAAATGGACAGTATCCCCAGTATCAATAATGGAACCCCCATACAATTAGTACAGAATATGATCAGAGAATAGAGATATGGATTTGGGATTTCACCAGGAAAAATATCTCCCCTGGTATTTCTATAGGTTTGGTTCTTTCTAAACCTAATTTCAAATACTAAAGTTTCAGTTCATTCCACTTATGATCACACCTACATATTACTTATTTATTTATATATATTTTTTGGTACTGGGGATTAAACTCAGGACCTTGTGCTTGTGAGGCAGGTGCAGTGCCACTGAGCTAAATACCAAGTCAAGTTAATGGCATGTTCATAACTTTTTTTTTTTTTTTTGCAATACCAGGGATTGAACTTGGGACCTTGTGCTTGCCAGGCAGGCATGGGGCCACTGAGCTACATCCCCGGCCCCCCACAACATTTTTTTTACGTACAGAAAATTCAGAAATTTACTTCCATAGAAAGTTTAGGATTGCCACAAAATGTCTTGCAGAGTTCTATCCCCGGTACCAAAAAAAAAAAAAACAAAAAAAAAGTCTTGCAGAAATAGAATGGTCTCCATTCTGCCAGATCAAGTTATGGTGGAGAAAACTGTTGAAAAACCAAATATAAAAGAAAAAGAAGTGCTTATGGACAGAATCACCCATTTGGTCCGTAGTCAGTTTTAAAATTTAGTATTGATTTACTCTTCAAAAAACTAGTTCTGGGAAACTATTTCTTAAGATCAAGGTATTAAAAACATTTTGTTCAGTTTTACTTCTAAATTTAGTGGAGTGTGGTGAAAGAAATCTGACCTGTAAAATGTATACATACAGTGTGAATAACCCTTATCCAAAATGTTTAGGACTAGAAGTATTTTGACTTTCAGAATATTATAGATTTTGGGAGCTGGGGGTTTAGCTCAGTGGTTCCACCTCCTGCCTCACAAGCGCAAGGTCCCGAGTTCAATCCCCAGTACCAAAAAAAAAAGAATATTATAGATTTTGGAAATTTGGAGATGCATTAGATATTTCGGTGACGGGACACAAGTCTAAATACAAAACTCACTTATGTTTTATAAACACCTTACACATGTAGCCTGAAGGTTGATTTTATACAATATTTTAAGTATGCCTGCACTTTGACTGTAACTTGTCATAAAACACAAGGTATGAAATTTTCCACTGTGGCACCATGTCAGCATTCAAAAAGTTGATTTTGGAGCAATTGGAGATTTCAGATTTTTGGATTAGGGATGCTCAACACAAGTGCATGTATATACATATACTCATATGATACATTTATATACATACCTATATTCATACATGTTATTAAAATGAAGCTATTGGTTCCTTTTTTAATACAAACTTTAAGAAGTTTAATTACATATTTGAGGCATGTTAATACTTCTTTTACTTTGGTTCACCATTTGGTAAATATGCCTTTTGTTTTTTGCAATGGGAAAATATGGAGAAAATGATAGAAATTAACATTTTTATTAGTGAACCTAATTTATTTCAAAACACTTGCCAACCATAAGTCATTCATTACCCAGGAGTGGATACATTTATGACATAGTACACACAGTCGATAACCTACCAAGGTTGCCAGAAACACACACACACACACACACACACACACACACACACACACACACTTTCTCTCTCACACAATAGATACTTTCAAATGGTTTTTCGGCAATTTTGCAAATTTCACATTTTCAATGAAGTATTTTCAACATTTACTGATGAAATTCCATTGGAATAAAAGTCATTTCCAAATATTCAAATTTTCAGAGCCCTATTTTTTTTGCCCACTTTTTATATTCATTTGTACAATCTTTATTCCTTGCCTTCAATGAAAGACGCAAAATCATCCAATTATATCAAGCACCAATACTAGTTTTATCTATAATTTTGGAGAAGTCTACGTAGGTCCCATTGTTAAACTGGTATTTTCCACAATTTCAAGCCCTCTCCAAAAGCCACTACATGGAGAACTCTTGCTGCTTCTCTATTTGTGCACTCATGGACTTGGAGGACATGATCCTAGGATGGGAGCCAGTTTTCCAAAGGTCAACAACTGTTCCCCCAGACCTTCTGTCACTGCCAAGTGTGCTAAACCCTGGGACTTAATTCTCAAAGACTGCTCTACTGGGCAGTTTCAAGGGAATGGAATTTCACCAAAAGTTGTATCAGATGTCATTTTGGGTTTTCCTTCATTTCTCCAGGGGAGATACCTCTATGCTCTGATCTCTCAGTTCAACTCTTGACTTTTTTTTTTTTTGACACAGGGTCTCATTTTGTAGTTCAGGCTGGACCTGAATTCACTATGTAATCCAGGCTGGCCTCAAACTTGTGGTAATCCTCCTGCCTCAGCCTCCTGAGTACTGGGATTACAGGTGTGTGCCACCAAACCCAGCCAGTGTTTGGGGTTTTTTTGGTACTGGGGATTGAACTCGGGACCTTGCACTTGTGAGGCAGGCAGTGGAACCACTGAGCTAAATCCCTGGCCCCAGCCAACATATTTTTAAAATTTCCTTTCTAGGATACTAATTCACATGATGAGAATTCATGACTTACAGAAAAATCCCAGAAAGACTGTGAACCAAATCTTAAAAATCAAAGAATACCTAAAAAGGTTGCCACACTCAATGCCTTCTCGCAAGCTTAATTCAGGTGAAGAACATTTATGCAGAGCAGCACATCCCCAGAGGACTCTCACATTAGGGAATATATCACAGAGAATAAAGACAATAGTACATGAGGGGAAAAAACCTTTCCTGAAAATGCTTATTTACACTACATTAAATATATTAAAGTAAGCCTTCATAACTTCTGTACTATCCATGCATTCTCATTCTCTTAGCAGAACCCTTTCAGGTCTAGATTTTAGTTATCCATTTCCAAGGAACTATTTTATTTTCTGTAGGTAATATCCCTAAGGAATCTAAGCCCTAAGGAGTGACTAGCTCATGTTAAGCCAAATGGAAATCTCAGAACCCTGGGTGATCTCTGCTATCTGATTGCTCAGTTTTTCCTAAATGGTTAAACAAGATGGCAAACTTTGTTTCTTTTTGGATTTAACTAATTTTTCTCATCATATCATTTATTATAGCAAAACACCATATATTTCTAAAAGAAAAAGACTTGATATAAACCAAAATATCAAATAGATACATTCATAATCTTTCAATTTTGATCCATACACAAATATAGTTCTAGAAAATAGTTCTATATTTTTCTCCAGCATTTTTCATTTTGTATCATAGCCATTTTCCATTTTTCCCCTCTCAAAATTATCATTTATAACAGAAAGTGCTATTTTTTTAAAAAGGTGTGTAAACTACCTAATGGGGAAATCATGTAGTAGAATGATATATGGTAACATTGTTTTCCAGCCTAAGTTCTAAACACTACAGCAATCTTTCAACCTTCTCTATAACAAGTACACCAGTGTTAGAATTTTGTGTGCTCTTTTTGAGAAGAGGTCCACACTTCATTGGTTTTTCTCTCCAATTCAGGACTGAGTGCTTTCTGCTACAAAAAGTACCCATATTTAATAATTTTTCAGGAATGTTTGTAAGGCCAAATTTGATTTTGCATGTGAAACTCCTAAGTTAAAAATGTGCAGTACATAGATTTTCCCCTTTTCTTCATAGAAATTTCTAGATACATAACAAGTGATCAAAGTTTGTCAACATACATTATCTAAAGTTATCTAAACACATATATTATCTAAACACACTCCTTTAAAATAAACTTCTATAAAGAACAAAAGTAGAAAGAATCAATTCTGGTTTGAAGATTTGTAAACTAGCTATATTCATGGGGTTTCTCTTCATTATGAGTTGCCTGATGCCTGAGAAGCTTAGAGCTATTAATGAAAGCTTTCCCACACTGATTACATGTAAAGGGTTTTTCTCCAGTGTGAGTTCTTTGATGTACTATAAGTCGAGCACTCAAGCTGAATGTCTTTCCACACTGACTACATTCATATGGTTTCTCGCCAGTATGAGTTCTCTGGTGTTGAGTAAGGCATGAACTCTGTCTGAAGGATTTCCCACATTGATTGCATTCATAGGGCTTTTCTCCAGTATGAGTTCTCTGATGTACAACAAGAACATAACTCTGGCTGAAAGATTTCCCACACTGATTACATTCATAGGGTTTTTCTCCAGTGTGAGTTCTCTGATGCATAACAAGGTGAGAACTGCGGTTGAAAGATTTTCCACACTCATTACACTCATAGGGCTTTTCTCCAGTGTGCGTTCTTTGATGTGCCACCAGCTGAGAGCTCCAGCTGAAAGATTTTCCACATTGATTACATTCAAAGGGCTTTTCCCCTGTGTGAGTTCTCTGGTGAGCAACTAGTTTATAACTTTGACTAAAGGATTTTCCACATTGATTGCATTCATATGGCTTTTCTCCAGTGTGGATTCTTTGATGTGCAATAAGTTTATAACTCTGGATAAATGATTTCCCACATTGACTGCACTCATAGGGCTTCTCTCCGGTATGAGTTCTTTGATGTGCAATAAGCTTATAGCTCTGCCTGAATGACTTCCCGCACTGGTTGCATTCGTAAGGCTTCTCTCCAGTGTGAGTTCTCTGGTGCACAACAAGGACATAGCTCTGGCTAAAGGATTTCCCACATTGATTACATCTGTATGGTTTCTCTCCTGTATGAGTTCTCTGATGGGAAACAAGGTGTGAGCTCCGACTGAAGGATTTTCCACATTCATTACATTCATAAGGTTTCTCTCCAGTATGAGTTCTCTGATGTGCAACAAGATGTGAGCTCCAGCTAAAGGATTTCCCACACTGATTACATTCAAAAGGTTTCTCCTCAGATTGATTTCTCATGTTTTGAGCAATGGATGAATTCTGAGAAATTTTACTACATTTATACTGACTCTCTTCAAGAGGAATTCTCTGTTGTTCATTAAGGGATAATTCATGGTTCAAAACTTCCCCACATTCCTTAAAATCAAAGCTTTTACCTCCTGAATGAATTTTCTCATTTATATTTATGGGTGTTGCTTGACTAAAACACTTAATACTGTCACTAAATTTATAGGATTTCTCTCTTTTTTGAGTTCTTGTAAACTGAATGAGATGTATGCTCTGAGGGAGTTTCCCACATTCATTATTTTCACATAATTCATCACTGTCATTAGTCTTCTGAAGTCTGTTTACAACAGAATCAGGTTGCAATTTTTTAACATGCGACACACATTTATGAAAATGGGTTTTAATGGGTACCATGGGAAGTGAAAGAAGACTGGAATTAGCAGCATTCTTCTCCTTAGATTCATCACTTTTGCAGATTCTCTTGTGAATAATTGCTTTCCTTTGAGTGAACTCCTCTTCCTGCAAAAGTCTCTCTTGCTTCTCCTGTTGCTTCTCCAACTGGTCCTTACAGCCATGAACTTCATCACATGAAGACAGCCAAGGATCATCTCTTGTTAATTTTTCTATCTTCACTCCATGAGAGAGTTCTTCATCAAAAATGCCCTGCTTTAAGGTTGATTCTCTTCTTCCAAATGCAGTTGCCAGGTCTGGAATAAAGCAAAATAAGACACCATAGACAGATTATGTTAGAGCTAGAATATTGGAAAAAAACTTCACAAGAATGTAAAATATATGAATTTGCTATATAATCTGGGTTTAGAAAGCAAACGGGTAGGAATAAGCAGTAAATATAGAACTACCACAGTCCAACAGTATAACAAGGCACTCAACTGGAACTATTTTTATCTCATTTTTGTTTGAATAAGCAAGATTTTGAACATCAAGTAGCCTCATATTCTGAAATAAGATCATGTATGCAGAATTTACAGAATCTTAACACAATCTTGCAATACTTAGTGAATAAATAAAAGGACCTTTTCACCTTTAGTAGTGCTAGACACATGTTCACTACAATAGATCACTGACTACATTGCTAAGAATTTATAGAGGCATGAAACTTGCTACAATAGTCTGTATAAGCAAGACTTGAACAAATTGCATTTACAAACCCAAGAAAGAAAAAGGGCACATGGGCCAGGATTTAGCTCAGTAGCACCACACCTGCCTGACCAACACAAAGCCCTGAGTTTGATCCCTGGTACAGAAAAAAAAAAAAAAGAAAGAAAGAAAGAAAGAAAAAGGGCACAATTATCACAGTTCCCTAAATACCTCACAGGCAATATTGCCCATAGATTCCTGTGATTTCAACTGAGAAGGAATAGAAGTTTGTTCAGAAGAACAAGCCTGAATGGATATTAGATAATTCCATGATATGTACAACTGGAACAGTGGTGACCAAGAGGTGGGAAAAAATGTGGCATTCTCCTATAAAACAAACCTTTTATACCTGTAATGACCCTTGTGTGTCTGGTTCCCAATTGGGAAGTCCTTTTTACACTCTTCCCACTTTCTCCAACTAAGAGATTAAGTGTAGTTTGAAAAGCTGACAGAGAAAGATATTGGACTTTGGGTGTTTGGGCTAGGGACAAAAGAAATTACTGCCTTTGACCTTTGGAAGCCATGAAGACTGAATAAGCTCAAGACCAAGAAATTTTACCAATTCTACCTAACAAATCAAAATTAATCTTCACAAGGGATGTATGGTCAAAATCGTTCTGGCTGCCGAACTCCACAGCTCTTAATGGGGATGTGAAAACATTTCAAGAGACATACCTTCATTATGTGGGATGACACACTTACCCCAAGACACCAGGTCTCTGTGGTTCTCTAGGGTTACACCTCTGTCTGGGGTCCTTACAGCAGGGTTCCAAGTGCCCTGATCCTCATGAGTGAAGTCCACAGTCACAATTTTGAAGTTTACTCCTTCCTAAAACAGGACACATATTTATGCTCAACTGGGCATTATTTCATTATGAAGTAGGAAAATGTCTGACAGATGAAAGTAGAAAAATATGATGACCTGGGGAGACTGTCAGTGTCCAAAAGATTCTGGTTGAAGTGTATGGATGTCTTTGGATTTTTGATGCTGGACCTGTTTTTAAATCTCCAAAGAGGGACACCAGATAAGAAGTGATATAAATTGTTTTCCCTCTTGTCCACATTAAAGAAATCTTATTCTGAATTTTACACTGGTGAATTCTCACTTAAGAATTCCCTCCAGATTCACAAGAAACTAACCAGGGTGGGCACATTTTTTTCTGTCAATGATCAGTTAGTAAATATATTTGCAGTCCATATATTCTCTATCACAACTATTCAACTCTCCTGCTGTGACAAGAAACCAGTCACAGAAACCATGTAAACAAATGGCAAGATTATACTATAATAAAACTTTATTTACAAAAACAGGCTGTGAACCTGCAGGGTGGACTTTGTAAATGCCTGAGACAGATGATGATATATAAGCATCAATGAAAGTCAGTATATATAGGCAAAGAGCCCTGGATTTAAAAGAAAAGACATTTGGGGTTTGTACCTATAATAAACATATCTGAAATAGAATTCTGAATTGTGAAAAGTTTTACTACATGTATATTAACTGCCTTCAATCAGACTTCTATGGGTGTTTATTTGTAATTTGATAATTTATCTTTTAATGGTGAATTTATTCCATTTCTATTTATTAGGCATAGTCACACCAAACTAATTGAGTTCCTGACTGAATTGTGATGTTACACAAAAAGACTATCACTAGAGTTTACTAAACAAAACATAAGGCTGCCCATTATTAATAAGATTGTTAGGTCTGAGAACCCTGAAAGATTAAATGACAGCCAATGTGACTTTTATCCTAAACCCTTGGTCTTCAGATGACAATACTATTTCTTTTTTGGGGGGTGAGGTTTAAGATAAGGGGTTGAGTAGGTAGCTCAGGCTGGCTTGAACTCCCAGCAATCTTCCTGCCTCAGCCTCTTAAGTACTGTGATTACAAGTGAGCACCACCACACCCAGCTGACAGCTCTGTTTCTGTACACACTCAGCTTCAAGGCAGAGCCTTCTAGAAGACAATCACTGTCATTACCGACATATAAATGAGGTCTCTTGCCCTGCCTCCTCTAAACAGGAAAGGCCTGTTTCCAAGACAGGAATTCTGACCCCAAAAGGAAGGGTTGAGAGTGACCTGTCCTTGCCCAAAGACAGAAAACAACAGGGAAATCTAACACCTCTTGCCACTAAAGGGTCTTTATATAGACAAGGCATTCTTAAATTATGGTTCATGCACAGGATTCTTGGTCCTGAATCCCATGAAACTACATGTAAAATGCTGTTCTACATGCATTTTCCTAAGTCAGAACTCATTAAGTTTCACCAAAATCTCAGTTTTTCATGATTAGCCCAAAATAGGATTTGGACATATAATTTACAAACCACCACCTGTGTAGAACACTGATATTTAGGGTACTCTTTTTCAATCTCTAATCCATTCCTCTTTTCAATGAACACTCTCCTTCAATGTTTAATGCAGGTCCTTGTAGTATTGAGCTTGTTCAAATATCAAATAATCAACAGGAGACTAGATTAATATCTCTCATTCCATCCCTTTGCAATCATTCTCAAAGCTCCATGGAATTCAATCCTAAAACTCAATACACTTTCTCTACAAACCAGCATCTGTATCACGAGACCATGACCCACAAGGGCACAGAGAAGGCATTCATAGTTTACAACCATAATTCTAACACTTACCATAGTGCTAATGTATAATAGATACTAAATATATTAAATTTAATAAATTATTTCAATAATTGAATCAATGGTGTTATTTCTTTTTCTTTCTTTCTTTCTTTCTTTTTTTTTTTTTTTGTGGTACTGGGGATTGAACTCAGGACCTTGTGCTTGTGAGGCAGGCGGCAGAACCACTGAGCTAAATCCCCGGCCCTCAATGGTGTTATTTCTAATAAATCAAAATAACCCTGGTGCAAATTCTGCTTTACATCCTCTCTTCTCACCTGAATCACAGAAGGCACATCACACACCCATGTGAAAAAGTCCTTCAATATGCAGATACTGGCTTTTCTGGACTTCCATCCCAGTTATTTTATTCTTCCTCTCACCTGTCCAAAACACCCCTGCTCTGATTCTCTGCCATGCAGTTTTCTGCCTTAGAAGTAGCCAATGCTGGGTGGAAAAACCCAGAATAAATCTGTCCTCCTTTAAGTTGAGGATGTCAGGTATTTTGTCTCAGCAATGAGAAAGTAACTAAGAAACCTCACTTCTTGAAGTTGTGTCCTTTCAACCTTCCAAATCCCACCACCCCTATCCAGAGGACTCATACCTAGGATTCATCCTGTACTACAAGAACTTGTATTGTCTTGTCTTGCATCATCTATAGCATCCACCTGTAGACTCCTCTCATAATACAGTGAACCCTCCAGTTACAACTAGCCTCACATACAAACAACCTGGGTTATGACCAAAATTTTAGTTTTAACTTACAACTAAAGTCTTGACCCAAATGCTAGCTGCATGTGTGGTTGTAAACAAAGACTAGCAATGCCAGAAAAGCATATGTAAGCATACGTAACCATCAATCTGAGCCCAGATATGTGTGTTTGTTGGCATGATTTTGGTTAGTACTTTACATAATTGCTACAATTACTGCTATCAAAATGGCCCCCCAAAAGCTAGAAAAGAAATAAGGAAGGAAGGGAAGATAAAGAAAGCAATCACAATAGAAAAGGAATTATGCAGAAATATGAGTGGGGTTCATGTGACTGATCTCGCTAATATGTACAGCATGTTCAAATCTACCATCTTGACAATCTTACAGAGAAAAGATTTATATAAGGAAGCTAGTGTTGCTAAAGTATTACTCAAATTAGTAAGTCACAATTAACAATGTTAGACAAGGTAGAAAGGCTATTAGTTAGTGTGGATAAATGAAAGGCAGATGGCAGGTTATAGCCTGGGTCTATAAATGCTATAAATGCACATCTCATAAAGGATAATCCATCAACAAGTGATAATAGTGAAATATTTTGTGCCAGTAAGGAGTTGTTTCACAATTTTAAAACAAGAGCTGGGGTTCATAGTGTAACTAGGCACAGTGAAGCAGCCAGTGCTGATAAAAGGGCTGCTGAAAATTACATATACCATTTCAAAATGATAACAAAGAGAAATGGTTTTTGCTCTCATCAAGTTTTCAACTGTAATGAAACTGGGCTTTTCTGGAAGAAAATGCTCAGGAAAACATACATTACCAAGGAAGAGAAGAAAATGCCAGGCCACAGCCTATGAAGGATAAGCTAACCTTATTGCTATGTGCCAATGCAAGTGGGGACCTCAAGATAAAGCCTCTCTTTATCACTCTGAGACCCCTAAAGTGTTCAGAAAACATAGTCATGAAGAACAGGATAGGGGTGATGTGGGAATTTAAGGCAGAAGCCTGGGTAACAGGAGTGCTTTTTCTGGCGTGGATCAGGGAGGCTTTCTGTTCTACTGTTAAGAAATATCAGGGCCAGGAATTTAGCTCAGTGGCACCATGCCTGCCTTGCAAGCACAAGGTCTTGAGTTCAATCTCTGGGACCAAAAAAAAAGAAAAAAGAAAAAAAAAAAAGAAATATCTAGAGGACAAAAGTTTACTACTCAAGGCTCTCATCGTCATAGACAATGCTCCTGCTCACCCATGAGATGTGGAAGAATTGGCTGAAGAATTCTCACGACTCTCAGTCAGGTTTCTCCCACCTAATATAACTTCTCTACTGCAGCCTATGGACCAGCAAGTTTATAGCTAACTTTTTTTTAAAAAATTCTTTTATTGGTACATTTTAGGTATACAGTACGTTTACATTTATCATTGGGTGCTTGTACCTGTACATGATGTACCTTAGTTCTCACTTTTTCCCCCATTACCTGTGCACTCTTCACCCCCTCCATCCTTCCCTATTTACATAGATTTCATTTCCATTTTTTCTTTCTTTTCTCATAATTTTTCCTTTCCCTTCTTCCCTTTCCCCTTCCCCTCCCACCACCCCTACACCATTGGACCTTTTCCTATTTCAGATTATCAATTATTCATTTTAATCATTTTAATCCTTATTTACACTTTCAGTTTCTCACACTAGAGAAACTATTCCGTATTTACAC
>NW_004624907.1:1513634-1561973 GCF_000247695.1 Heterocephalus glaber
TCAGCATTACATTAAATCTATATAGTAGTTTTGGAAGTATGGCCATTTTCACTATATTGGTTCTTCCTACCCAGGAACAAGGGGTATCTTTCCATTTTTTTATATCCTCTTTGATCTCCTTTTTCAGAGTGCTGTAGTTTTCAGTGTAGAGGTCTTTTGCTTCCTTTGACTAACTTTAAGAAGCTATATACCAAGGGACCGTCCCTGAAGTTCTTCCAAATGGTCTCAGATACAGACTTAACCCTTTAAAAAGTTCCAGAAGGAAAATTATAACATTCCTATGTGGGGTTAACTGACAAATCCTAGGCCAGTGTCTCTCTAAGGACACTGAAATCTCCCTGGAAGAAAATGTGACCTAAAACTACACAGGAGAGAGACTTTGAAGGCTGTGTAGAGGAGCCTGAGACTTCAATTGATCCTGTGGTTGATGACACTGTCACTATAGCAGAGTCCATAAGCTTGCAAGCTAACAGTGGTGATGTTGAAGAAATGGAAGAGGAACACTCAGAGGGAACTGTCTACAGAGGAACTTCAGCAGCTTCTGCCTGAGCAACAGAGAATGGCAGCTGAAGTTTGTTCTAGGAACAAACTGCTGCTTCACTGCCTCCTGCCTGCTTTGCCATGGACTGTTTCTCCTCTGTGATGGCCCTCTGCCATGCCACTCTGCTTTGGAGCCAGCCAATTATGGACTGAAACCCCTACAAACTGTGAGCTGAAATAAACCTTTCCTCCTTTAACTTTGTGTGTTGGGTATTTTGTCTCAGCAACAAGAAAAGTAACTAAGACAATATACTTTTCCTTTCTATTCAGAGCATTCTTTTCCTTTTTCTCCTTTTTTTTTCAGTACTGGGGATTGAACCCAAGGCCTTGCCACTGAGCTACATCTCCAGCCCTTTTTAAAATTTTGAGATAGGGTCTTGCTAAGTTGTTAAATTGCCCAGGCTAGGCTCAAACTTGCAATCCTCCTGCCTCAGCCTCACAGAGTGCCGGGATTAGAGGCCCCAAATACCTTTTCTATCTTATTTACTTTAAAGTCCATGGATCATACATTTTAATCTTTCTATTTGAGCCATTTAAAAATTCTCTTTCAAATATTACCTTGATTTATAGATCTTCCACTGACTGTACCTGGTAAATTATAAACAGAATGAATTTGATGATACTCTGCTGTCTACAGAAAGTGGGTTACAAAATGCCACTGAGAAAAAAGCTACAAGTACAGTTGAACAGAGTATTATAAATTAAGAATCACTGTCTTCTAATGATCCTTCTGGACCACCCAGAAACTATTATAGCTATGAGGACAAATTTTATGCCTTCTCCACTCCTATCAAACATTTCTCTACTCCAATTCCCATCCTCACCCTCATCTGATCTTTCATAGAATAAAACCAACTTCAACTTTACATCTCCCTCACCTTCATTCATCTAGTAGAAATCTTCCCTGCATATAGTCAATTTATTCACACATTTACTGAACTTGTTCTGGTACCAATCAAAGATTTTCTATAGTTTATTTCCTTTATTTTTTCTGTCTACTGATTAACTTCTTTTTTTCCACTAATTCATTCCTGTAATCACTTAAGTAGAGTTAAATCTTTTCAATCCTTTAAAAAAATAAAAACCAGTCTTTAATCTCAAATATCCTTTAAGTTCTCTCTCTTTTGATCTTTCAAGCAATAATCAAATTTCTTGGAAATTTCCCCAGTCTCATTTCCATTTCCTCACTTTCTACTCACTAAGCTCTCCTGGCTCTTATCACTGACTAGTCACATACAATTTTCAATGTAAAAAAAGAAGCCCTGCTTGACTCACATGGGATGGAGCGGTCAGTGGCCCAGCATCTTCTCCCTCCACCTTGATGATAATCTCTTGAGGAGGGAAAGAGTCCTGAGAAGGTGGAACAGATGAAAGAAGGAAAAAAATTAGGGAAATAACTCATAGCTCAAAACTCCCACTGTGAGTCAGCTAGAATTTAACATATGAGCTGTTCTAACACGTCCCACCTGCCAACCTTGGGCTCCTGGCCATCAGTACGTTCAAGCTGACCATATGGAGAAAGAGAGGGGCCACCTTGGGGGACACCGAGGCCCCAGATATGGGCAGAAGGTCCTTGTGGATCTTCCAGGCTGGCCCCACTGCCAGCTCAATACAGTTGTCGTGATCCCAGGTACTACATATAGCAAAAGAACTGGCCAGTTGGGTCCTGCATCGCAGAACTGGAGCAAATAAAATGGACTACAGCACCATTAAAGCCAGACATATAAAGGAAAGATAACAAATTAACTGAAAAAAAAATTTAGCAGAAAGCATCACCAATAAAGGACCTGTCAATAAAGATGTATGCTTTCGGTACCTGCCTCAAAAGCACAAGGTCCCAAGTTCAATCCCCAGTACCAAAAAATTTTAAAAACTGAAAAATTAAAAAAAAATAAAGATGTATGCTATTAAGACTCTTCAAATCAATAAGAAAACGATAACCTCAAAAAAAATGGACAAAGGAAAACATGCAAACAACTCAATCAAGAAGAAATAAAATGACCAGAGGATATGTAAGCAGATTCTCACCTTTTTAAGTCAAAAACAATCAAATATCTATTACTATGTCTCTATAGAGGCCATGAATTCACACTGATACCTCTAAATAGAATTTAAAACACATTTCATTCTGCATTTCCTGGTTTCTGTAGTTATATCTTCTGTGCTAGCTTTTCATTACTGCCACAAAATACCTGAGATAACCAACTTTAAAAGAGGAAAGGTTTGTTTTGGCTCACAGTTTCAGAGGTTCAAGTCCATGAGCAGTTGGCCCTGTTCCTTTGGGCTGTGGCAGTACAATATGGCAAAAGTGTGTGGAGAGCCACCTGCTCACCTCATGCCAGTAAGGAAGCAAACAACCAGGAAGAAAACAGAGAGGACAAGACTGGGGTCACAAATATTCCCATCAAGGGCACAGCGCCAGTAGCCTACCTTCCTTCCACTGGACCTTACCGCCCAAAGGCTTCCAACAGCAACACAGGCTGGGACCCACACCTTTAACACAAGGCCCTTTGCGGAACACTTTTCTAAACTATATCATCTTCTCAGGTTCCTACTATACTCTTTATATTTACTAACTAGCTCAAACTGTTGTAACTGACCAACATTCTGACTACACAGAGTATTTGTTTACTGTTAATGATTCTTGACAGCCACTCTGACAGCCCACTTGCCATGCTTCATGTATTCTTAGTAGAAGTATAAGTTGGACAACCATCTTGGATTTGCTATGTTTATAAATAATCCTTCTTTCCACCCTTCTTTCTTTTTTCCTTCTTTATTTTTCAGTACTGATGATTGAATGAGGCTACATTTCCAGTCTTTTTTAAATTTTGAAACAGAGTCTTGCTATGTTGCTAAGTTTCTCAGGCAGGGCTCACACTTGAGATCCTCCTGCTCAGCCTCCAAGTGCTAGGACTACAGGCATGCACAGTGATGCCTGGCTAAATAATGTTTTATTTTTAAAGTATTGAAGACTTGCAAAAATAGAACTCCATGCAGCTCTCCCTAATGGTAATACCATACACGATCAACCACACTGTCGAAGACAGGAAGTGGACATTGGTACAATATTAACTCAGGTATAGATATTACTCAGATTTCCTCAGTTTTGTATATATTTTTGTGGGATTTTTACTTTTTTAATGTAATACTTCAAAGTATTTATCCTCGGGAAATAACAGAAAGTCTGTCTAGATCCAGGTACAAGAAATCTCATTAAAAAGTTAATCATCACTGTAAAAATGGGAGAGGGAATTAAATGTCCACTAGCAAGTGCCTGGTTGAATAAATTATGCTTTATCCAGACAACAAATACTATTTAGTACTGGTAGCCAAAGAGAAAAAAGAGATTTGCATGTACTAATGTATATAAATAACTGAAAGAGGTCTATAATAAGATGTCCAGTGAAAATATCAATGATTAATATACACAAGATGAATGATTCTCTTAAAATTTAAATATGCCCACAAGTCTGGAAAGACATTCTCAAAAGCATTAAAAGCAGTTTTTCTTTGAAGGGGTAAAACTGAGGAGCAAGCTGACTGTATGTTTCAATAGTACATCCATGTTGTTCTGTAGCATTTATTCTCTTAATTAGATATTCAGAAACCAACACAAGTATTTCCCTCATTAAAAAACCACCTTCACACAGATCATTCCTTTAGCTTCCTAAGGACTTTTTCTTCAGGATACAATCAACCTGTCAAATAGCAGTCCATTCAAATACGCATTTCTCCTTCTTAGGGTCAATCCCTAATACTTCAGAAAGAAAGAGAGCTATTAATAGAGAGAAATTTATAAATACTAGCCTGTATTTCAAAATAATTACATACTTTTAGTTAATTGGCTTTTGCTTTTAGAATGGCTAAGATCAGTTTTTAAAATGGCAAAAATTGAAAAACTTAATGATTTTAACTCAGCAGGTATTACACAGAAACAAAATTCCAAAATAATTCTTATCTAGCCCTATAATTGCTCACTGGGCTTATAGTTTTCATTCAAGCCAAGAATTGGGCTCCACTGATTTTACTCCATGAGAAATAAAATATCCATGAGATCCCTGCTAAGTACTGTGCATTCTCAGAGTTGAGAAGTGCGGTAGCCCGCTGCTAAGCTCTCTCACATCATTTGTCTGGGAGAAATCAGCTGCTGGAGTGTGAGCAGTCTGGAAAGAGGCTTATGGGGCATGGGTCTGAGGCCTCTTGCCAACAGCCACATGACCAAGTTTGCAGGCTGATTACCCACTGTATCAGGCTGTCAGGAGGCAGCAGCCCCAGCCAGCAATTTACTGCAACCTTATCAGGGGTCCACAGCTCCAGAGACGCCCAGTTAAGCTGCTCCTGGATTTCTGCCACAAGATCGAGGAATGAAGTTGTGAACCAAAGGAAGAAGTTAGAAGAATTTTATTGGAAATAAGGAAAGAAGAATAGCTCCTGAATTTTGAGGAGGGGTCCAAATGAGGTAGCCAGCAAGGCCCTTTGTCAGGGGTAATATATACAGCAAAGTCACAATGTAGGTACAATGTGGGTCAAATTACCATCAATCTATAGGATTACAAGTGTAGCTGCTTAGCTGATATTGATCCAATAGGGAAATAGTCACCTAGCAAAGATACATGGAAAAAAATAAAGGGAAGGGACTTTTTTTGAAAGGGATGGGTCCAGATGCTCTGGCCACCCAACTGGGCGACTGATGCCTATCCGGACTTACTGGATCAGGTGGTGCTGATTACAATATAATCTCAAGTTATTGTTTATTCCTTGGGGAGGCATGCAGGCCCAGCCACTGCATCTTTATCATTAGGTCTGTGCATCCATCCACAATTCTGATCTCTTTTTTGTGTGTGTGCTGACTTCTTGAGAACCAAGTCTCCCTCTGGCTGTATATTAATTTCTATCTAACTTAGCTGCCTATAATATGGTGACTCACACCTATAATGCCAGCACTCTGGGAGGGTAAAGCAGGAAGATGAAAGTTAGTAATTTAGCAAGATCCTGTCTCAAATTTAGAAAGGTAAAAAAGGGCTAGGGACATAGCTCTGTGCAAAGGACCTGAGTTTAATCCCCAACACACACACACACACACACACACACGCACGCACACACACAAGCACATAAACAAACATACTTGGGTTGTTTTAAGCTGCTAACTTCTGGGTATACAATAACTGATAACTAGCACTATGTTTCTGTTTTTCCTGTGGGGCCTTGGAAAATATAAGAAGCACATCTCTGACTGTATGAACAAAGACAAGAAGGCAGGGCTGTCTGCCTTACCTTTCTCCTAGTACTTTACACAGGATATAATCAATAAATGTAACAGAAGTAATATAATAAAGAGATTCCTGATTCAGCATCTGACAAAGAAGAAAAGGACAAAGAGCGTTCAGATTCTCAAAAGATACTCAAAAGTCACTAGTTTAAAATACAGTATTGGGCCGGGGATTTAGCTCAGTGGCACTGTGCCTGCCTCGCAAGTGCAAGGTCCTAAGTTCAATGCTCGGGATCAAAAAAAAAAAAAAAATACAGTACTGATTGTCATATCAAATAAAATTTTGCTGATAGTTTTGATGAAGATGTTGTTATGGTTTTGATCTAAAACGTCCTCCAGGGCCGGAGATTTAGCTCAGCGGTTTCACTGTCTGCTGTGCAAGTGCAAGGACCAGAGTTTGATCCCTGGTACCAAAAAAAATAAAAATAAAATGTCCGCCATGTTCTTCAGAGCTGAGGCCTCGTAGGACAAGGCAGGTCACGAGTGGGGGCATGACCCAAAAGAGTGCATTCTGTCCCTGCCTCCCCTCTCTGCCTCCTGGCTGCCATAGTGTGAGGAGCTCTCCTCTGCCCTTTCACCATGTTGTTTCTGCCTTGGAGCCTGCTGGCCACAGACTGAACCCACTGAAACAGTGAGCCAAAATACCTGCTTTAACTTTCACCTGGTGGGCATTTTGTCCCAGTGATAGGAAAGTGACTAATATAGATAGAAATTTCTAACTGTAATTAACTCCCTACGAAACTCTTGCACATGTTCAAGGACTAATGTACAAAATACCTGCAACAGCACTGTTTGTAACAGCAAAAAGACTGAGCACTAAATAGCCATTAACAGTGAAACCATAAAACCTCTGGTATATTTAAAACTCAAAGTCTGGGCAGTTGGTACACACAGTGGTATTGGAATGTCCCCCAGGCCCCCTCAGAGGGCACACAGGGAATACATACGTGCACACAGAGGCACACGTCTCTCCATATTTCTACATCTATGCATCCTGAAAACCACGAGCCCACATCAGAACCTTCAATTCCCACTGATCACCATCAAGTGCATTCTTTTTCCATCTGTACCTCAATGCTCCGACAAGGGTTCCTGCTGCCCTCACTACAGTTCCTGACTTCATCAGCCCCCTGTGAGTACTTAATCTCCACTCCCCCTAACCTACCCTCCCTGACACAGACCTTTCTCATCTATGTTGGCTCTGCCACCCACAGGAGGCCACCCTCTGCCAAGGGACACTTGTCACCCAGCTTGGGCTCAGACTCCCCAGGCCAAGGCACCCCCTATCATGGACTCACTCCTTGTGCCATCTGGGCTTGGACTATGCCACTGCATGGATGCCCTCCATGTCCTGGTTGGCCCTGATATCCTATGCAGGCTTCCTTCATGCCCTCAAGCTCCTCTAGCTCCCACGTGCCAGCCATGCTGCACCCCTGCCCTGATGGGGCACATGTCTCCCCCTGCTCTGGCTCCAACACCCCCACCAAATTACCCCAGCAAGAACACCTGCACTGCCTCTATAGGAAACATCCCCTCTGTGGATGCCCTGTTCACCTGTTGGCTGTCACTCCACCCACATCCCCCTCCCCACATGCATACCAGCTTCACCCCACATGGGCTCTGTTTCCCCATGCCCAGCCACCACCTTGTCCAGACCCTGTCCTCATCCCCAGTGGGTTCTAACACCCACTCTGGGCTGCCCCCTACATACACAACTCCCTCCCTCCACCTGGGCTCTGACCCTGTACCAGGGTGCACTGTGGACATCCACAACTCAAGGTACCTACTCGCCTACCTATGGTTGTCGGGACTGGGTTGTTCAGGAAAGGAAGTTCAAGTTAATATTTTCAAGAGACTAAATGTTTTCAAAGAATATTTGCTGTAAGACAATGCTTTCAATTATTCATTTTTAACCTGAAAATGTACTGTACAAAAGTACAAAGCTATGGGTAAGTAATTTTTGAAAATCCCTTATAACATAACTGACAGACAACCTTTCTTAACTCGTGTATTTATGGTCTCTACCATATTTTCTACATGAACAACTTTCTATTTCAAAAGCCAATGACTTCTAGATACTATCTACTTAATATAAATCAGTATCTTTTTGCCAGTAAGATGCACTAGTATATCATATCAGTTTTAATATGGATGCCTCGGTATGTGCCATCTCATAATTTGTTGAACTATCTACAATTCATTGCACATTTAGGATATTCCAACTGTTCATTCTCCAACAAAGCTGTAAATTGCTGGAAAAGGTGAATCAGTACTCCAAAAACTTTTAACTCAAGAGTCCAAGTTTCTCCAAGAAAACACTGTCTCTACTAAAAAAGATGAAGAATTGCAGCCGAGAGACTCATAAAATGCAGTGTGTACATGTTAAAAGTCTACAACCGTGAGGGACCAAAGCCCCTGAAAAGCTACAGAGACCTCAGAGGGTGAGCTGTGGGCCTGGTGGGCAGAGGCCCCAGGGCTCTCAGGGGAGGGGCCCTGCTCTACGCACCTGTTCGTAGGCTTTCAAGGGCCTTGGGGGCTTCTCATCCCGCTCCTCCATGCTCCCCTCCAGGTTTGGCAGGTGTGAGCTGCTGGGAGAAGAGATGCCCTAAGAACATTCTCTGCAGGTCTACCCATCCCTACACCAACCTGCCCCCCAATCAGCCTCCGATCCCAGGATGCATACCCATGGCAAGGGTGCTTCTAGAGGTTTCTGCCCAAATACCTATGCATGAACCAAGAGCCCCCCCAGTCCTTCTTGGGCTGGCCAAGATCTTGCAGCTCCAAGCCGGCTCCTTCACTACCACCCACCCACAAGCCACCTCATGCCCAAACATGGCCTTCTCCCTACCACCAAAATCTGCAGCACTAGTCCCTCCCCTGGTCCACCGGATCCTGAGATCCACACAAACAACCAGCACATGGGGGACTCCGTGGTGTAAACCCTTTTGCCCCATCCCTAACATGCAACTCCAAACCAGCACCTCTTCCCAGGGCCAGCAGCACAGCTCTGGTACTAATGGCCCAGAATCACAGTCCCTGACATGTATGAACTGCATGAAGCTCGCCAGTTCCACCCCTAGAAAGTGACTCAGCAATGAGCACTGACCCTGCCCTTCCAGCAGCCTGGCCTGTCCTCCAGCAGCCCTGGGAATGTGGCCTCTACCTCCTGCTCAGACAGCCAAGCTGAGCTCAGAGCTCAGCTGCGGCCAGGCCCAGGTTCCTCCACCATCTTATCAAAACATCACTGGCTGAGATTCCCACCTCAACAACCTCCTGGGGCCCGAATGTGCAGCTCTGACCTGCTTCCTCCATCTCCCTGAGTGCAGCAGAGTCTGCACAGGACTGAGGACTGTGGCAGACACCAGCACAGGCCAGTCTAGGGCAGCCCCTCCTCAGCACAGAATGTGTACCTCGATAGCTCAGCTGCTTTTGTATTAATTAGATGTCTTTTTGTCTGAGACTAAAGCAAATCTACTCCATCCCTTGCACCCCAGCTCTCAGTTTTACCCACTGTTCTGCACCTCCAGATTCTCATTCAGGCAGTGCAGTGTGTGTTCCCAAGGGAGCTGTGCCTTGCACCTGCACCCAAGCCCATTCCCTCCAGGCTTCCACAGGTCCCATCTTGAGCTGCATCTGACTCCTGCCCTAACACTTTCCTGGGTAGCTAAGGCTCAGAGATCCTATCTCTCCACTAACCTGGGGACTGTCAGGCAGTGATCAGGGCAATATTGCATAAAGACACAAGCACTCTCTAAAAATCCATCTCCGGCCACCTTCTTCCCACCCAAACACCTATTCCTGTGCACAGAGGGTCACTGGAATGGCCCTGCCTCTCTTCAGCCCCTAACCTACAGCAGCTCTCTCCACCCGCCCAGGCATCCCCAGGCTGCACCAGGTCCCAGGCAGGACTGTGCAGGCTACCCCTGGAGCAGCCCCATGCCTCCTACAACCAGAGCCTGCAGATCCACACCGGGGCTTCCAGGCCTCCACTCTTGCAGCCACTGCACAGCGGCCCACCCTCTCCTTCATGGCACACACACCCCACCCCCACACAGGGCAGGTTCACACCCAGAATCTGCATCCAAGGCCTGAGTGCTTCACCAAGGGATTTTGTGCAGTCCCTGCTCCTGAGATGAGAATCTGCACACTTACCCTATGCTGCAAACTGAGATACCTCAGGCACCCGCAAGTTTCCATGAAAATCCTGGGGTCACCTACTCCACTGCCAAACACCAGAGTACCTAGGCGGTAGCCTGCATACAGAGCTCAGGAATCTGTCACACTCGCCACCCTGGGAGTTCTCAAACTCATGCTGGTGCTGCACCCACGGAAACTGGGCCCTTCCCCTTCCTTCTGTCCAACATGACAGCCTGGGTGTCAGGCAGAGTCAGCTCCTTTCACATTCAAATCTGCAGCCCAGACTCTTGTCTCTCTACCAACCTGGACACTCTCAGGTCTGCAAGCTGAGGAGCCTAAGCGAAGGTCCCAGAACACCTGCTCATAATGATGCTATTATCCTGCTATCTCCCCCACGGAGCTGTCAATCTGACCACAACTGCTCAAACTCAGTCCTTCCCGAGCTGATTCTCTGCCTCCAACCCAGCATCTCCACCAAACCCGAATGCCCAAGAATTCTGCACTCTCCTACATGGATCAAGATCATAGTCAAGTTCCTGACTCCTATTCAGAGCACGTGGGGGGAGCACTCTGTCTAGGACCCAGAACTTGGCCGTCTATTGCAGAATCCCACCGAGGGTTTGCTGAAGTAACACTGCCTCTCCTGGGGTAAGAACCTGCAACTCCAACCTAGTGTCTCCACAAGTCGAGGGTTCCCACGCCTGAGAGAAAAACAATGTCTTCCAGAGTCCCCGAGGCAACTGCTCAGAATCTCACCTGGTGTTTCCAACCCAAATCCCTGCTTTAGAGTATAGTGAGAGTGGCACAGCCCCTCCTTCCAGGAACAGAAATCTGCCACTGTGCACTTCAAAAACCTGGGCACCCTCGAGCCCTCCACTACATAGATACAGCATTGGAGAAGGTCGTTCCCCAGGTTCTGCCCCATATCCGTGTCCCTGCCCTATCTTCCAGCAACATGAGCATCCTCAAGCCCCAGATCGGTGAACCACTTGCCCAAGCATCCACGCATGCGCGCCAAGCACAGTAGCAATTGCCTCAGTATCTCCACCAGCCTCCAGACGTAAGACTGAACATATCTAGCGATAAGGCGCCAGAACCCCCACCCACACACCACAGCTTACAGGTGTTGGCCTACATCCTGCGCATGCGCACACCGCACACCCAATGCTGTGCCTCCCCCCACCAACCTGGGCGTCCGAGCCCCGGCAGCGCAGGCCTGTCCTGTCCCTGCTTGGGATGCCGGCACGGCTCCGCGGCAAAACGTACTCGAGTTAAGCAGCCCCTTGCTTCGATTCTGCACCACGTCAGACTAGGGTTAAACTAGACAGATCCTCTTCCGATCGCTTGGGGTGAACTTCAAAAGGCTACGGTGCGGAACGATTGCAAGCATCCGCGCGCAGGACAATGGCTGCGCTTCGAGACGAACCCGGAAGTGCATTGGGCTGAGCGAGCCGGAACTCCAACTACCAGAAGCCTCAGCGGCGCGTGCGGCTTTAGGGTGGGCATTGCGCTCCTTGGTAAAGCAAGAGCTGGAGCGCTGCCCTACAGGGCTGAGCATCGTCCTTCAGGCTGTGTGTCGGAGGCTTTTGTGGGATGCTGAGACCAGTCTTTCGCAGGGAAGCGGTTGCAGAGCGGTGAGGTGCTCGACAAAAAGCTGGCCTCAGACCCGCTTGACGCCGGCAAGTCGCCCTGAAAATGGAATCTGAGTGGAAACGACAGTTTCTCCTGAGCTCTTACTGCCTGTTGGTTCTCTTGGTAAACCTGGTGTCCCTATTTTACAATTGAGGCGTTGCCATGCAGCCTTTCAAGAATCCGAAGTTTTTGTACTTGATAAAACAGGAATCCTTTTACTACCCAGGCCGTGGTGGCACACGCCTGTAATCCCAGCATTCTGTAAGGCTGAGGCAGGACAATCACACATTCGAGCAAAACCCTGCCTCAAAAAAAAAAAAAAAAAAAAAGTTACAAAAGAGAAAAAGCCGAGAATAAACAACTCATTTTTGAAAATGAGTTTATTTTCTGCCTGTAAGGCCTTGAGGATTAGGCAGATTCTTGCCACAGGGCATTTGCACGTGTTATTCCTGCTGTCTGGCAGGATGTTGCTCTGAGGGATCAACTTGGCTCAGTCTGGCCCTTAGGGGAATGTGACCTTTCTCTTGGGCCATTGCCTGACCACCACTGTAAACTTGCAAACAACCCTTCCCGTCTCCATAAGCTCCTTGCCTCCCTCTTCATCCTTATTTTTTTGCTCTAGAGAATTTTTCACGATTTAATACACTATACGTTTTAGGTATCTATATAAGAAAAATTTATGTATCCAACATCTAAAGAAAAAGAACAATTCAAAATATACTGGGCATGTGATAGATGCACAATAAACACTTGTTGAATTGCTAAAGGTTCCTGGCTCTGGGTTACACACTAACATCTAATCACCCTAGCACCCTATGTCATTGTGATGTTCACTTCCACCCTACCAGGGTGGAAGCTGAAAACTGGAGCCCTACTATATGAAAATGTAGGTTTTTAGCTTTTTGAAGATGATTGTCAAAGCAGTCATGATTTTCCTCACTTAAATTCTGATTTTTCAACAACAAATTATTGCTATTTGAAATGTACTCTCTACCCCCAGAATTTCTTGTCGAGAGCCATTCTATAAAATTTTGGGGGGGAAATGATGTCCTAAAGTGTGGTTAGGATTCATCTGACTCCTTGTGCCTCCTGTTACAGTTGAGGCCTGAATGGACCCACAATGCTGTGATGCTCCAGGGCAAGAGTATATAAACTGAAGACATCTTGGTTCCTTGAGAACCAAGTAGTAATAAAAAAGGAGAAAAGTTTTGTCTGGGGGAAAGGACAGATTCCTTATTAGCCTGCTGTCTCATCCCACCTACTATTGTAAGTGTTTCACCCAGCGAGAAAGAACCAACCAGAGACTGATATTAAATCTACACAGGAGTTTATTACTGGCCGGGACCGGAGCCAAGCATCAGACTCGAGGCTCGACTCGGGGAGATTGACATATTTTATACACCTTTGAGGCCAGCAGTTTCTAGGCCCCCCTATGGGATAGAACTAGTAAAGCAAGTAAAAGGTACAGAAGCGGAACGTCCTGCTGTTAGAACATTTGTAAAACAATAGTTGATTAATTGTTGTTTGTAAGAGACTCTAAGGGGAGGAGGTTTCTAAGCTTCCTCCTTCTGAGTTCATCTAAAGGGCAGGTAGGTCGTTCAGCAGCAATATGGAGTCTGTCTTGCTGACTAGGGTCCTTCAGTAATAATGCTTTGCCCAGCTCACCATCCTCATCAACATAAGATCCCCATCAACATAGGATTACCTCCAACCTCTGAGTCACCCAATACTCCCTCCAATAGTGGCTAGCTCCTGGTGTCTTCATGTTGCTCACTCTGGCATTGACCTCCCAGCCACCCATGAACTTAGAAAGTCTCTTTGCCTTTCTTTATCCCTTGCCGTACCCCTCTCTAGGCAGATCAGAGGACTGATCCGCCTCCGATAATTTCTTATCACTTATTGTGGCTCATTTTGCATTTTTTTTCTTTTAGTCTTCTGTGGTGGGACTAGTTTTACAGATGAAATAGAAATGCTGAGCAATGAGGAACTAAGGGAAGGGACCTTCATTCAACAAATAAATTGCTTTTGTAACTGCCTTGGGTATGCCTGCTTGCATAGTGAACACCCAGCTTTGCAATACCAAATTAAACCCTCGCCTTCACTGCTCTTGGGCCTGTGAGTCCACTCCTTGGGTCTGGGTAAATGAACGCATTTCTCATAGACTACCCTGAACCGCACAGTGAGACTTTGTCTCAAAAAACAAGGAAGAGGGGCCAGGGACTTAGCTCAGTGGTTCCACCACCTGCCTCGCAAGTACAAGGTCCCAAGTTTGATCCCCGATACCAAAAAAAAAAAACAAGGAAGGAAAGAAAGAAGGAAGGAAAAAGAAAAAGAAAAAGAAAGAAATTGAAGTCCAGGTTAAACAACTTACCCTAGCTGGTATTGTTAGGGTAGAGCTGGATTTGAACCAAAAAAAGCCTGAACCCTGAGTCCATACTTTTAACTTTTACATTATATTGCCCCTTGGTTACCCATTAATATCTTTTTCTATAAAAGTAACACCAGGTTTGCAAACAAAATAGAAAAAAATTTACATTTATTCATGATAAAAGAAAAAGACCCTACAAATAAATTTAGCAAGCTAAATACAAAACATAGTAAGAAACTTGAAAATGTTGCTGATGGAGGTAAAAGACAAATTCCTGGCTGTATTGGAAAGTTATCAGATCTTTTTTTTTTTTTTCCGGTACCAAACTTGGGGACCTTGCACTTCCAAGGCAGGCGGCAGAACCACTGAGCTAAATCCCTGTCCTGAGATGTCAGACCGTACAGATTGATCTACAAGCACAAATACAAGAGAAATCACAAGATGCTTTGTTCATCTTCTTTTTCAATCATTTTGCTTAATTTTTTAGTTTAAGATATTCAAACAATAAAGTGTTAGTAATGTTTAAAACTGACGTCTCTTTTTTTTTTTGTATTGGGGATTGAACTCATGACTTTGTCTTTTGTTTAGCTTGTTCATTTTTATTTACAAGGTGATGAAGTTTACCTGCAGGAGTCCCCAATAGTCCTGGCCTAGTCCAAATACTTTAGGGGCTTAGGTCAGCTACCACTGAGGAATGGGAAGCCACTGGCCTCAGAGATTTCCCTCTCAGCTGTTTGGGGACTGAATGAGACCCACATTTCATGCTGAGGTCAGATTAACCAGAGTTGGATGAGAACTCAGCATCCACTGGAAAGGAGGGTACAAATCCAAGTGCTGGAAGACAAATTAAGAGTCCTCAAAGGGGAGGAGATACAGTATCACAGCTCCAAGGATAACAGCCCATTCTGGAAACCTCTTCTTGGTTTCCAGGATTTTGTTTTTGTTTTTCCTCCTGTCTTCTTCAGTCCCTTACTGTCTCCTTTACTTGATCTCTGCTATGAACATTGAAGAGACCCAGGATTCCGCTGTCCGCCCCTATTCCACCTTATCCTCATCCCCTCTCCTTGGGGTTAATGTAGCAGGCCCAGCTTGTCCAAAGCCTGCACATTTCCAAGAAAAGCTGTGTGCTTCACTGACATTCGGCTGGCTTCTGAGAACTGAGCTCTTACAACGTTCTGTCTGAGAAGAGTGTTTTCACCCTCACGAGGCCTTGAGCAATGCTATGCAAGTTTGTCAAGATAGTGGGATTTATGGGGGGCACCTGATCTCCTGCTTGGGAGCTCTGAGACTTCAGTCCCTGAGGTCACTCACACAGGCAGTGGATGCCGATGAGAACGACCCCTCATAAAAACCCCAGACACCCAGGTTGGGGAGAGCATTCCTCACACACTCATACATGTCGTCACACAGCACTGGAGATGGAAGTCTCGTGTGACTCCACTAATCAGGAACACTTGTGAGTTTGTGAGGATGGCCCTGCTTAGCCCTGGCTAACTCAGACTCAGATTCTTCCGGGCTCCTGTGGCCACCAACAGTGTGTGCTCATCCAGGAGACAGCTATGGTGTCCTTGGCTGCCGGGTCTCAATTCTTGGCCTGCACTAATTCTAATTCAAGGGCTGTCACTTTCACCTTTTTCTATAGCTTTTAAACAAATGACAGTCTAAGACTTGGTAGGAGACAGAGTCCTGACCCTGACCAACACACTGAAATAGAACATCACACAGTCTACAAAGGCGATGAGAAGTGATTGGATTATAGTATGCATTCAATAAATGTCATTAAATACATCGTGATGTAGCATGGTTTCTCTAGAACTTCTGGAGAAAGGATCTCTGCTTCTGTTAGGCTTTGGAGCCTATTTGGCAGTAAATGTCATCATCTGGATGTATGAGTGTCTGTTAAACAAAGAGAAAATGTAAGCTCTACTGGCTGGGTGGATGCTTCTGTCCTAGCTGGCTGTAGTCTATAGCTCAACCCGCACTCTCACATCTGTGGAACTCCCAAAGATCATCTTCCTTTCGCACTTCACTTCAGTCACCCTGGCAACTGTTGTTGGGAGATGGATTCTAAGATGGCCCCATTGTCCCCACCTCCTGGTTGTTCCCCTGTGGAATCCTCTCCCTTATGGTCAGGACCTGTGACTTCCATCTAACTAATAGAATATGTCAAAGGAGACGGGACGGGATGTATATGCTTGCATGGATGCAGTTCTGTAACACAAGATCATGGTTTCCATCTTGATTTTGAAGAAGCAAGATAGGGTGCTGTGAGCTGCCTATGGAGGGGGACACATGGCAAAGGACAAGGGCAGCCTCCCTCTGACAGTAGGAAATTGAGGCCTTCATGATGGTCTGCAAAGAACCTAATTCTGCCTACAGCTACATGAGCTCAGAAGTGGAGAAGAGCAAAAGAGGAAGACATGGAATTTCATAGACTCCAAAATATTGAAATGTCATGAATGGAACTGAATAGCAAAGCACAGAGTGTGAGAAAGTGTGAAGGCGAGCGAATGAAAGGGGCTAGAACGAAACCAAGAGGAATGAAGTGAAATGGGAAGGAATGGGGCTTGAAAATAAGAAATAGAAAGTAACATAGACAAGGAAAATGGAATGGAGTGAAGGGCATGAAAAGAGAGAATGGAAGTTAAAAGAATGGAATAGAACAGAGTAGGTGAATCACAGAAGAATGAAAGGAGAACAGAATGAAAATGAATGGAAAAGAGTGAAATAGAACTGAATGGAAGAAGAAGGGAAGAGCAAAAGAACAGAGAGGAATAGAGGAAAAGGAAATGGATGGGGAAACCGTGCATAGAAGAAGTGGTGGACTGCAGTGGGAGGCAATGAAAGCCAATCAAACAGAATGAATGTAAACAGGAAGGCTGAAGAAAAAAGAACGGGCCAATGGGAAATAGAATGAGTGGAATGGACTACTATATAACAAGAAAGAACATGAATAGAATGGGAAGAGAATTAAAAATACGAATGAAATAAAGTGTTGGGACAGAAATTCAGTGGACTGGAATAGAAAGATAATGGAAAGCAGAAGAAATAAATGGAATGAAATTGAAATACGTAAAAATGAAGAAATGTTAGCATTAAAAATCCCTAATGTGTATATGCTTTTATATGACATCCAAATTTTTGGAGAGTGGTTCCTCTGTCCCTCCAACTAAAAAGAATGGGAGGGAATGAAATAAGAAAAAGATGAAGAGGGTTGCAGTGGAACAGTTGCAGGGATGGAACAGTGGAATGGGATGAATGCAAAGAAATGGAAAAGAGTGGAGCAAATGGAAAGAGATGGAAAGGAATGGAATGGGAATAGATGACGTGTGGAGGAACTGAGTGGAATGGACTAACACTAAATACAGTGAAAAATAAACAGTTGAGCAAAGTGATAGGGAAAGACAGAAATGGAGAAAAGTTAAATGGGTAATATGGAAATGGGTGGAGTGAAAATAAATTCAGTGGAAACAGAACGGAGTAAAATGGAGTGCACTGGACAGCAATGGATGACATTAGCTAGAAAATGAAAAGATAGAAATGGATAGAATGAGACTGAAAATATTTTCAGGGGAAATTTTGTCAACAGTCTATCCTACAGACTCCAGCACAGGAGGAAAATGCAGATTGGTAACAGCTTCCCACTTGTCCAGAGACTCAGGCTGCTGTGAAAGTACCTGGTAGTTTGACTCCCTGTTTTTTTCTGGTAGAAAGGGGCCCACTGGAAGCTCTGGAAGTTTGGACTGTGGATTCCTGGGTCTGAGAGCAAAGCCTCCTGGGATTGCTGGAGGTAGTTTCGTCTGCAAGCGAGCAGAGAAGGCAGATGGGCCCACAGGTATAGCCTGCCTGGAAAATGCCACCTAACACCCAGAGAGGGAACAGGGTCCACCCAGGTTCTCAAAGAGATCAGAAATGGAGGGAGGGTTAGGACCCAGGCCAGCTGCTGGCTCAGAGTTCTTTCCTGTCTCTTGCTGGCTTCATAACCTCTACTCTCGATCTCCTCCCCCAACCCCATGCTGGGCCAGCACCACTGCCCTGGAACCCAATTCCAAGCCCCGGAGGTAGAAGGAACAAAATGAGAGCCAGAGTCCTGGAATCTGAGCCTGCTGAGGCCATGGGCCACTTTCTCCCCACCCCTTGCCCTGTGATGCGCAATGACGATTCAGATAAGGTGGCCTCTCGGCCTGGTGAAACATTCGATCCACTGCAGCGGGGCTGACATACCTCATAGAAGTGCTGTGGGGGTGCTGACCAGAACATCTGGGGAAATACAAAGTAGTAAAGAGGTTGTGGGGCCTGGGATGGGGGCGCCCCCAGAAATTCTCAGAAACAGCCTGAGCCTCAAAGGTAATTACATCCCTTCTGATTCCCAGGCGGCTCAAGGCTAATCAGTGTTATGTTAAAATGCGAGAATCCCAGGAGAAGGGATGGAGGGGGGCTGAGAGTAGAGCTCACAGAGTTGACAGGAGCAAGCAAAGAGTTCTGGGTTAGCAGCTGGCCTGGTTCTAACCCTCCCTTCGCTTCTGAGCCAGGGAGGGCCTTGAGGGCCTCAGAAAAGACGCCTCTGGAGAGGAGATGTAGCTCACCCACCTGATTGACTCTGGTGTGTTCCTGGATCTCAGGTATTCTGAAACTCAAAGGCCTCGGCTTGTCTAGAGAAAGCAAGCCCCAGCCCAGAGCTGCAGTTAGGAAGAGACCGAGGAAGGAGCTGCTTCCCAGGACCCTCAACCTCAGGAAATAAGGAGCAGCAAACCTCCTTCCTCCCCTTCATATCTCTGGTGAGCTTAAGCTAAGATTGTCTTGGAAATCAGGTTGTAGGTTACCTCAGGCTGTTTGGTGACATGGATGGGGAGGGAAACCCAAGTCCCAGCCCCAATCCTGCCCACAGGTCCTGTGTAGCCTTCCCAGGCTTAGTCCTTTATCCCCCGTGTCGTGGTCTCCCCCTCTGTAAGATGAGGCTGGATCAAACCATCTCTAGAGGCCCTGCCATATCATGAGGCTCATCCTTTCAGAATCCTAGGTTTAGAGATGGCGAAGACGCCTCCATTGCCCTTGGGTCAGCCCTGCCCACCAGCATGTGAGGCATCGTGCAGAGATGAATTATGGGATTGGGTTTGGATTCAACGGGAAGGGCCGAGCCCATGGACTTGCTCTGTCTACAGCAATCTGATAACAGGGTTTTCTGAGGCTGAGGAGAGAATGCCACCATATTGTCCTTCTTTTCCCACAGCTGCTGGAACAGGTGGAACCGGTCAGAATTCTTGAGGCCAGTCTCATCCCTATCTCCACAGGGACCCAGGGCACTGGGGCTCAGGGAGCTGGAACAGTGCTTGCCCACATCAGACAGTAGTCGGGTGGCAGAGCTGGGAGGAGAGGCCTGGGCTTCCACCCCAGCTCTTCCCCAGCGCTCATTACTGCCCAGAATGTCCGCCATGGGGTCACTTACCTGCGCTGGGCTCTGTAGAGTGCTTCCTCCCGGAAGTAGGTTGTGAGGCCTTGGACACGGGATCATCTCCTAATATCTTTGAGAGCCTGAAACCCCAAAGCCTCCTTATTGTTTGCTGAATTATCATTTCAAGTAAATTATCAGTGAACACTGCTAGTTCTTGCCCATCTCCACAGGTTCTGACCATGTCCCAAATGTTCTTGGATGATGGCCCCAAACACTGAATTCCCCAGGGGCTGGGACACGCTCAGCACCACGATCAGCAACCCTCTCACCAGGCGGCCCCTGCTGGCCACGTCCCATCCCCTCCCCAGTAATTACCATCCGGCCTTTCTGCTGTAATAGCCCAGTCCTGCCACCAGAGCAATGACACTCAGGACTCCAGTGACGATGCCAGCGATGGTTCCCGCAGACAGGGAGGGTGACTGGGAACCTGGCCAGAGAGATGGAGACCCAGCCCTGCTGTACTGACACACCCTCGTCCCTGCTTCCAGTCCTATCCCTAAACTTGTGGCTTTTTTTTTCCTCCAGTACTGGGGATATAATCCAGTGCCTTAGCATTGAGCTACATCCCCAGCGCCCCGACCCCCTTTTAAATTTTGAGAATGGGTCTCATTAAACTGCCCAGGCTGGGCTCAAACTTGCAGTCTTCCTGCTTCGGCCTCCCAGAGTGCTGGCATTACAGGCACGTGCCACCATGCCCTGCATTTGCCTTTATCTTTACTGACATTCCATGTGTCCTGCTTTTCCAGTTGCTGGGAAGCAGCAGTTCGTTAATAACACCATTTCTGGAGTCAATTGACCTGTGTTCAAATCTCAGCTTTGTAGGCATGCTACTTAACCTCTCTGTGTTCCAATTCTCTTTGCTGTAAAATAGGAACAAGAGTTCCTACTTTAAAGGGTTGCTGGAAAGATTAAACATATATGTATTCATGTTCAACATATGTTATGTTCAAAGTGATATATATCTATATATATGGTGCGTCCACGAATGGGAGGTGATGGTAAATATGTCAGCTGGGATGGACGCTGCGGATTTGGATTTGGATGATGGATCGGGGCCTCCAAATCCTCTCTCCCATGAACCAAAGAAAAGGGCTTTGGCACCAGAGCCCTGGCTGCCACTCAGAGCCCTCACTCTCTAGAGTCTTGTGATCCCGGACAAGTGAATTCCTTCCTGCAGGTGCACACTGAGGCAAACAGTGCCTGTGACTAGGAGTGGTGAAAATAAAATGAGATCACAAATTCAATTCCTGGCACTTAGGAGGTGGCTCATACATGGCAACTGTTCTCACTAATGTTGGCCTGCGGGTTTTGAATTCTGCTTTCACCCAGCCTTTCTCAAGGGGTGACACACAGCCATCAGGATCAAGAGGGCAGCCAGGAGGATTGGGGTGTGAGGAAGGGGCTCTGCTTTTGGAGGAGGGGACTTCCTGTGAGGCCCCTGGGGCTTAGCCTTAGTCTCTGAGTTTCTGTTTCTTTAGATGTCAAACAAACATAGTTTGATATAATTCTATAGGCTTCAGAGGGGCTAAAGATTAAATGAACTCATTCACAAAAGTACCAGTAAAGTGCCTGGCACATAGTAGGTGCTTGATTAAAGATGATGGCTAGCTGGGCATATTGATGCACACATATAATCCCAGTTGCTTGGGAGGCTGAGGCAGGAGAATCACAAGTTTGAGGTCAACCTACGCAACTTAGACTTAGTGAGACCCTGTCTCAAAATTTAAAAAGGGCTGGGGATGTAGCTCAGTGGGAGAGCACTTACCTAGCAGGTGTGAGGCCCTGGGTTTCACCTCTAGTTAAGAAAAATAAAGATGATGATGGTAACAGGAGAAGGTACTATCTAAGCACTCTGAGCCCTCCGTACCTGATCGCCTTCAAATTCTACAACACACTGACCCACAGATGCCTCCTCTGAGCCTGTTTCACTCACCAAACCCTCTTCCCAAGACCACGGCACTGTTTTGAAGACTCAAAGAGGTGATTTGAGAAGCTGCCTGGGGTCCTAGGCTCAGTGAGTGACCAAGATCACTGCTATAAGGTCAGCAGCGGCAGGACCAGCGTCCTAGGTCCCAGTCCCTCCCCTGGGTAGCAGAGATACCAGCGGGCTCACCTCGTAACTGGCTGACAGACAGAACTCAAAAGAGAAAACCCACAAAGTGCTTATTGATTTATACTTGGGAGGCTTGGCTCAGGCATATGGCACAGACTCAGTAAAGAGTAATTGTAAAGGGCCAGGGATTTAGCTCAGTGGTTCCACCGCCTTCTTTGGAAGTGCAAGGTCTGGAGTTCGATCCCTGGTACCAAAAAAAAAACCAAAACCAAACCCGAGAATAATTGTATTTGTTTAATGAACACAGTATGCCAGGAACAGCTCTGAGAACTTTATAAATGTTAATTAGTCCTCAACACCCTTAAAAATAGGCACAATTGTTATGTTTGCTTTACAGCTAATTAATCAGAGGCTCAGAGAGGTTAAGGAGCCTGTTCAAGGTCACACAGCTAATAAGCACTGAAGCCAGGGTGTGGATCATGGTGAACAGCAACACCATGCTGTCTCTCGAGTGCTCAGCACGGAAGTACAGGGAACCCTTGCAGGCTGCGTCCAGTGATTCCTCTCTGCTCACTGTATCTGCGACTTGTCCTTCTACATAACTCCGAAAGGTAGTCTCTCAAAACTCTATCTTTCTTCTTCTTCTTCTGGTACTAGGGATTGACCCTAGGGCTTTTGCTCTGAGCTACATCCCTAGCCCTTTTGTATTTTTTATTTTTGAGACAGCGTCTCACCCAGTTGCCCGTGCTGGAGTAGGACTTGTGATCCTTTTGCCTCAGCCTCCTAGAGCACTAGGATTTACAGGTGTGCGCCACCACCCAGCTGTAAACCTCATTCACACGAAAGAAAGCCGAGGCTCAGCACAGCCTGGAGTTGGCCAAGGTGCACAGCACAAGGAGGGGCTGTAGGGCCTGGGCACTCGGGGTGGGGATTGGTGGCTCTAGACTGGGACCCGACCCACGCACTTCACGCACAGTCACACTCCGGCCCCTGCCTCGGGGAGGCTGGGAGCTGGGATCCCAGGGGACAGCGACTCCCAGGGCCCGAAGACTCACCCACCACGTGGACCAGGATGGAGGCTGAGCGGGCCAGGCCGGTCAGAGGGTTGGAGGCTGTGCAGCTGCAGGCGCCCTGGTGCGCCCAGGTCACGGCGGTGATGACCAGCTGTCCCCCCGTGTACTCCCCACCCAGGTGCTCACAGCTCCAGCAGTACTGGGCGCCCGGCTGGGACTCAGCCCAACACTGCAGGGTCAGGTTGGAGTCGAGCTTCACCTCCACGGTGCTGAGCACCACTGACACCGTGTCCCTGGTGATGTCCACTCGGTCTGGGCCGTCTGCGGGCAGAGGTGAAGTCACACACCCCACACAGGTGGACCACCGAGACCCCCTTCACCCCTCTGCTTCCACAGTGCACAGTTGGCTTTTTGGCTTGTTTATATGTTCGTTTATTCCTCCTGCACTGGAACGAAGGCAATCCCAGTCTGCAGCTGGAAGACAGAGGCTCTTCTACCTGAGGCTGAAAGGAATCTCAGAAGGAGAAAGAGAAAACGTTCTCTTTTCCTCCTGCGCTGCCCAACAAGCAGACTGTGGTCCACACCAAGGGACAAAAACTGTCTTTGCCAAAGTGAATTCTTTTGTGTGAGTGGGGGAGTTCAGGCTGGCCTTGAACTCATCATGTAGCCCACGTTGGCCTCAAACTCACAGCCACCCTCCTGCCTCAGCCTCCCACAAGCGCTGGGATCACAGGTATGCACTGTCACTCCGGCGCCACAGTGAATTAACAAAGAAATCTCGCACAGCAGCAGGATTCCACAATTGTCACCATGAGGTGTGCGCATGGCCCCTACCTACTCATACTGTGGACCCTTCATGGTATGAGTCTGGGGAGTTTTCTTTGTAATGCTCTGCCTCTGGCGGTGCCCCTTCCACATTCTCCAGCCTGGGGCTTCCTCTGGGTTCCCAAATCCTCCTTTTGCCCTGGCAGTGGTCACCACACTGCGCGGTACTTGCTGAGTCCCTGTCCCCTGGAGGCCGTGGGTGCTGACATCAGCCTCTGATTAGCAACCGCCTGGCTTGTTCCTCAGCTCCAAACAGTTTTGGTTTAACAACTGAGGTAAGCAGGAAAGGGGGGAGAGCAACAGAGAAGGGGAAAGAGAGAAAATACCTGAGCCTAGCCCATCCCTGTAAGCCCCGCTACCTCACACAGGCAAAAGGGGGCCCTTCTCCCTCACCTCCTCGGGCTCAACTCATGGCTTCCACAGCCTCCTCCTTGGCCTCCTGTGGAGCAGCAGCAAGTCCCAGGAGTCTGATACTCTGCAGCCACCCCCAGCCCCCATCACCCTCTGGAACAACCAGGGCCACTGTGAGAAACCCCCAAGACCCCCTATGGCAGCAGTGTAACTGGCCAAGATCACTTGCTGGGTCCTGAAATCCACCCCAGTCCTCCCATGGGCTGCCCTGGCCAGTTCCTGGGTTCAGGGGGAAACTGAGGCAGATCCTGTTCTGGGAGATGCGGAGGGCTCTGCAGATTTGTCAGGTGTCCTTAGATGCATGACTGTCTGGGGGCTTTCTCCTGGCCTTTCCCCCCTCTCCCCCATGCACATTTCAGTCTGATGAATTCCCAGCCTTCTGTGGCCGCTTCCCTGCTTCCCCTCCAGGGTGCCTCTCTCAGAATAAAATCCTCCCATGGATGGTGCTGTTGATCCATGCCTGGGGCTACGTGGCCAAGGACCCAGATAACCACAGCCCTGTTCTGACCTCTCCCACCTCTCTTGCTCCTGTCTTTCCCTTTCTGTAGCTGGGCCGGTGAGGCCCTGTGAAGATCTGTCTGTCTGTCTGTCCTGTCCCTGTTCCAGAGCCTCCTGCAGCTCAAGTGCCCTCCTGGTCCAGCGGAGCTGTGCGACCTGGCTCCCAGCCCTCCTCCTCCCTGGATACCTCTTCTCCTTTCTCCCTCCCCCACTTCAGCCTCTCCGGCCTCCTGTGGTTCCTCCCAAGCCCAGCGCTGTCCCGCTCCACATGCTGCTGCCTCCCCCGGAGCGGGAGCTCTGTACCCGCAGCCACCTGCCAGGCTTGCTTGCTCCTTCGCCTCCGTGTGTGTGTGTGTGTGTGTGTGTGTGTGTGTGTGTGTGCGTGTGTTGCTGGGGATCAAAGCCATGGTCTCTCTGCCACTGAGCTATGTCCCCAGCCCTTTTTTATTTTGAGACAGGGATTCACTAAGTTGCCCAGGCTGGGGTTGAGTTTGCGATCCTCTCCCTCAGCCTCCCAGAACTGCCCTCACCACCTTCTGCATCTGCACGAACATCACCTCCTCAGGAAACCCCTGGCCCCTGGCTAAGGCGGCGACACCTTCCCCGTCCTGGTACACCCCCAGTCCCCTGCCATGCCCCCCAGTTCTCCATAGCCTTAGAGGGTCTTATCTCTTACACCTGTCTCTCCTGTCCATCCGTTTACAGCCTGTCTGCTCCCCCCCACCCCCACCAAGGAGGGCACTAGGTGGTGTTCCGTGCCCACATTCACACCTGGCACAGGCCAGGCTCTCAGTAACAGCAGGATGAACCACCAGAAGAACCTGAAGAGAGATGGGAGAGGGAGGAGGAAGACGCAAGCAGCTCACAGTTGATGGTCAGCCAGAGGGGGTCGCTCCATGCTTCTCTGTCCCAGGTCCAGATCTCACACTGGTAAGGGCCTGTGTCATCCCGCTGGAGACTATGGATGACCAGGGTTCTGTTGTCCGTTGACAGCACCAGGCGCTCACTGGGCAGGAGGGCCCGACCCTCCCGGAACCAGCGGACGCTGATCCCCTCATAGGTGGACTGGCAGGTCAGGGCCACGGAGCTGGTGTTCTCCACGAAATCCATGCTTGGGGACACCACGCAAGGCTTGGCCAGACTTTGCTGGGACGCTGGAGATACAGGGCCAGGTTCAGGGGTGCCTCCCAGCTTCCTGCCCATGAGCCCCACGGAGCCTCCCCAGGGCTGGATCTGTGTGTGCTTCAGCTACAACTGTGCAGTGTGTGTGAGATGTGGGTGTCTTTTGTGGATGAGTACATGTACTGATGGTGTGACTACATTGTAGGTTTTGTGTGGCTGTAGACTGGGTGGTGTGTATATGTATTTTGTGTATTTTATATCTGCTATATGTGTTTCGAAAATGTGAGCTATGTAGGTAGTACACGTACTTGTGTGCACTTTGTGTGTGAATGTGCTACACATGTATGAATTCTCTGTACATGTGTGTATGTTCTATGTCTGTGGTACTGTATATATAATATGTATGCATTGTGTGTTATCTTTTATGTTTTGTTTGTGCCTGTACTGCGTGTGGTATGTGTATCCATTTCATGTGTATATTTTTGTCAGTTGTATGTTACATATGTTGAGGTGTTGAATGTGTGGGATACGGTGTGTTTTTTGAGTAGTTTCTTAAGTATCTATGATGCTGACTGGTTGTGAGGTTGGATAGACAGTAAGTGTCTGTGGTGTGTACAAACTGTGTCTCTGTTATGAGCATATATGTTCTATGTGAGAGTGTTTCATGTCTGTGAGTATGATTTGTAGTGTCATGTATGTGAGAGGCGTGTCTGTGTTGTGCATGTATGTCAGATGTGTTGTATATGTGTTATGAATATGTGAGTGTACAGGGTGTGTGCTGTGAGTGTGAGTGTACAGTGTGTGTAAGTGTTGTATGTCCCTGATGTGTTAGACGCTTTGTGCTGGGTGTGTTGGGTCTATTGTGCACATGTCACGAGGATTTGTGTTGTGTTGTGTTCTAAATGTGCAGGTGTGGTTATTCTTTGTGTGTGCGCAGTGTGGGAGTGTTGTGTTAGTGTTTAGAAGCACAGACTGTCAGCCCCCTGGCTTCCAGAGGATCAGTTCATGGACCCTGTAGAGAGCCAGCAGTCTGGTGGAGGATGTGCCATGCCCGGCGCCAGGCCCTTCCCCAAGGTCACTGCCCGCTCAGCCCCCAGCCAGATAGGAAATCCCCACTCCTCTGGGTCCTTCTTGGACACTGAGCTGTTGTTGTTGCTCAGTGGCTCTTCACATTTTTCCAAGTTCCAGCCCCCCTTGAGAATCTGATGATAACCACTGACCCTTTCTCTAGAACACAGCATGAACATTTTGTGTGCAACCTGAACAACCCATTCAGGGATCCCAGGGTGTACAAAAGCCCCAGATGAAGCTCCGGGCCCTTCTGGACATGACAGCCTCTGATTCTCAGGGGAACCAGGACAGGAAATAGGAAGGAAGACTCACCAAGGACGAGGACTTTAAGAGCGCCCAGGTGGGACATGTGGGTGGCACTGTTGAACACCAGGCACCTGTAGATGCCCTCATCTTTCCCAGACACTGCAGGGATGGTAAGTGTTCTTGTGGTAGGAGGCAGGATAGAGTCATTGGGGAGGTACCAGGTATAGGTGGCAGCAGGGTAACTCTGTGTTTCCGCCTGGAAGTTCACAGTGGAGCCCTTTGTCACCTCAACTACGCCCCCCCTGAGGATGCCTGAATCCACCTTGATCTCAACAGGGTCAGGACCATCTGGGAGGACAAGAACAATCATAGTAATGACAATAGCATCTGCAACAGCTCTTTTACAAAGGATTTAGGGAGTCAGTAAACACTATATTTCCCTCCTCCCCATTCAAGCTCTGGGCCAATTGCAAAGGAGGCTAAATGTTGGCCCTGTGCCTGGGTGAAACACGATTAGAAGACACATCTAAAGTATGCCAGCTCTTTGCTCACCCTACCCAGGCAAGAATGTGGATCGAAACATTTGAGGTTTGGGATCTCAGGTTTAGACCCATTAATTGGATGTTTCCAGTAGAATCCAAGCAGAGGCATCAAATAGTTATCTATCTGGGGTTCAAAGGCAGACAAGTCTGGGTTTAGATGGGATTCGAAGCTGTGAGACTGAACAAGGGGCCAAGGAAGGGGCTGGGGAGAATGGAAGGAGACTCACAGTACACCTCCAGAAGGGTGATGTCACTGCTCTGGACCTCAGAGGCACCCCAGACTTCACATTGGTAAATCCCTGCATCCTCTCGCTGGACAGTGAAGATGGTGAGGCTCTTGCCATCTGCAGACAGCTGCATGCGCTCATTTAACACAAGGGGGATATTGTTGGAGACCCAGTGGATAGAGACATTGATGTTCACAGTGTAACAGCGGAAGGTCACCACTCCCCTGTGCTCTATGACAATACCCTGGCTGGTTGAAATGGTGGGCTTGGCCAGCAATTCTGCAAGGGAGGTAAACAGAGGCAGAGGCATGGATAGAAGATGAATAAGACATAGTCACAAAGGGATCCAGAGAAACAGAAAGAGACTGGAATAGCCAGAAGATATTCTGGAGCTAGAGTGCCTGGGCTCACAGGCTGGGCCTACTGCTTGTTCTAAGTGACCTTATGTAACTTACTTCCCCTCTCCAAGCCCCCTGTGTGAGTACAGCAGAGAGTCTGAGCCATAAGAAGGGGTCAATAAATATCACCTTCAAAGAGGATCAAGCTCATAACAAAGATGCCAGCAAGAACCCTCTACCCACTTCTCAGCCATCCTTCCCTGCCTCTACCATACAGCTACAGTCCACCCCTTTGCTCCTGTCCCCAATACAACAGACTGGACCAATCATTGGAGGCCTCAGCTGGACCAATAGGTTCATCCTCCTGGGACTTGGGGTAGGGAACCCCAAGACAGATCTCTGGGTAGGCAGCGATCAGAATAACAGCCTTGTTCTCTGTGTCCATCCTCTGAATCTTCCACAAGTCTGGAGTACCCAGGGGTTTCAAACATAGACAAATATCCTTCTCACTTTGGGTGTTAGGTGGGCCGGCCTGGAGGGCAAGCTGAGCTTCGGCTGGGAGATTCCATATGGTCAACAGTGAGGCTGTATGGAGAGAAAAGCAGTCAGTGTTCAGGGAGGGGCAGGTGAGTTGGGGCCAGTTACAGTGGTCAGCCACAGTTTTCAGAAGTGGAGAGAAGTCTGTGGTTACAAATGTGGCGTCCCATCACAGAGACTTGTCCTATCTGCTACTTACTGGCTATGTGACCTTGGATGTATCTTTATTCTCCCCGAGTCTCAATTTCCTCCTCTGTAAAATGAGCCTAAGATGGCCTGCATTCTAGTGTCGTTGGGTTGGTAATAAATATTGGCAAGCAGCAGCTGGGCTGTGGTCACTGTGTCCTCTTCACCGTTTTCATTCTACTGGGGATGCAGGGCAGTTCTCCTCATTCCACACCAAAGGAAACAGGCGCTCCAAGGCCAAGAGCACATAGTAAATGGCAGGAGCTGAGTTTGAACCTGGCCCTCCTGGCCCCAAAGATGGTATAGTTCCTCCCATCAACCCAGGGATGGGCATGGAGCCAAACTTGATCAACGGGAACTTCCAGTGGGAGAAATTAGCCTTCTGTACTTCCTCGGATTTACTCTCGGGATATTTGCCATGCATGGGACGGGAGGGAAAGCAGAACAAGGTCACAGTAGTTCCTAGTTTCCCATGTGGTCATTCTGCACACAGTCATGGAGGGTGGGCTTGGGCAGGTGGGGCCCCAATCCCAACAACCATGCTTATGTGCAGCTAAGCTGCTCACCCCTTATCTCTCTGAAACCCAATCTGAAACCCTCTCCACCCCTCAAGACTCCTATTTGAGCCAAGCACTGCCTACTTCCTGCCCGTCCGTGGTGTAGGGCAGTGGCTCCCAGGAGTCTGGGAGGAAACGTGGACCCTGATGCTTACGGCCCCATTGTCATGGCCAAGAGCTTTCTCTCTGAGCCTCCACATCTCCATCTGCACATGGGAAAAGCAGGAGAACTTAGTTCGTTGGGTTGTTGTGAGGTATGAATGACACATCAGATATGACATGCTCAAAATGTCTCCCAGTCAGGGTTCAGTCACCGTTGTGACCATGGTGGTGGCAGCACTGGTGGCATCTGTGTTTCTCCATCCCCGGTGCCGTGGGAGTTCAGGGCCACTGTCTAAGCTTGGAGCAACTGTCTGGATTTGACCCCTAGCTTTGTCACCTATTTGGGCAAATGATATTCTCTGAATCTGCATCTCCATTTGTAGACTGAGAGTAAACATAGTTCCAGCCTCAAATAACTGTCATGAGGATAAACGGAATAACGTGAAGGACAGCGTCCTTGGCACGGCCGGTCTCCTCATCAGAGAGACAGAGAAGCCTCCTCCTCCAGGCCCCTGCCTGGCCCCTTCCCTCCTGTTTCCTTCTCCCGGGCCCTGACTTCTGTCCCCGTCCCCGGGGCAGAGGCCAAGCTTGCAGAGAAAAGTGCAGACACAGCCGATAACCCTTGGCCTCAGGAGGACATTGGAGTCTGCAGTTTTCCCCTCAATGAGGAAGCTCTGACCCAGAGAGGGGGAACTAGTCTCAGGGTCACAGGCCAGGCTGGCCTCATCTCTGCCCCTAACCAAGTGCAAATTCAGTTCTCCTCCTCCAAAGAGCCTTATCAAAATATTCTAGTTTCTCCCCTCTGTCTCAGATGTTCTTTAGGCGCGAATTTCATCTCCATCCCATCCTGCTGTGTGGAACACGCAGGGTCAGCACACCCTCTGCCTGCCTCACTCCTGTCTGTCTGCTGTCCCCTGGCTCTGTCTGCACCCATCTCTCTCTCCTCCCTCCCTCTTATTCTGTTTCTCTCTGAGTGACTTGGTGCTGTTTTCATGTTGTCTCTGTGTGTTCTCCCTCCCTCTCCTATATCTCACCCTGCTTTTCCCTCTGGTAGAGTCTCTACCATTATTTTCATTCTTTTTCTCCATCTCTCTTTGTATCTTTGTCTGTCTCTGTGTCCTTCTCCTGTGTGTATCTCTTTTGCATCTGTCTTTACTTCTGTCTCTATTTCTCCTTCTGCCTCTCTGTAAATACACACACACACACACACACACACACACACACACACACACAGTGCCCTCCACCCACCCACCCCGTCAGCAGGAAGCAGAGCCCTCACCTGAGAGCAGGACTCCTGTCCACCAGCAGCTCCATAAAGCAGCCAAGCCCATGGGTCCACAGCGTGCCAGGCTGTCTGACTCCAGAGCTCCCTCTCAGACTCAGTCTCCACTCCCGCTGCGGCCTCACTGCCTCCTGGCTCTCCCCTCCCACCCTGCAGCAAAGTCACACACCCTATGGTGACAGCTGACAGTGGCTCCACAGAGACGGGGGTAGCAGCAGGGAAGGAACTTTGGCCTCACCTCTGCACCTCACCCCTGGGTCTCACTTTCCTTTTCCAGCCAGCACAGAGAGAGGGAATTCCAAGAGCCCTGAGAACCAGGAACTAATATTGCGATGCCAACAGCAATGCTAAGAACAAAAACAATAATGGCAAAAAAAAAAAAAAACAACAATAATGGCCAGTGACCCAGAACTTAGCAGAATCAGGCTGGGTGCCAAGCTCACTGATTATAAATATGCCGTGAGATCAGAGCATGCTTGATATGGAACTTGGTGACAAGTAGTGGCCCACAAGACCCCACATGATTCCACCCTACACTCTGCCCTCACCGCCCAGTATCCCCCCACTCCTTCCACTCCATCCTCACGGTTTGCAAAGCCTTGGGGCACACTCCTGCCTCCGGGCCTTTGCACTTGCTTTTCTATCTGCCCCAAAGTGTCCCCTCAGACTCCTGTTCATCTCCTCAGGGCATCCGTGGGACAAAGGCTTCACCCTTTCCGCTCCCAGGAGCTCCCAGCCCAGATCTCAGGTGTGTTTATTTCTCTCTGAACCGTCATCATCTGACGTGCTCTCTACTTTCCAGTATTTGTTGGTTGCCACTGCTAACACCAGCTTCCAGAGGGCAGAGATTCCTGTCTGTTTCATTTTAATTTCCCATTCAATGTCCAAAGCCTAGAACAGTGCCTGGCACATGGTAGGTGTAAACATTCTGTGAATGAATACCCTGGACTGAGCAGCTTAGTGAATCCAAATTGTCATCCTCATGGCACACAGTCAGGAACAGAGACTGGAGGACATAAGATCACTTTCCAGCCCCATGGCTCAGAAGGGGACGGGATTCAGACCCCCGCCCAGGGCCGAAGCCTGTGTTCTTCACCACTCCTCTGGGTTCTGAAGGCCCTTGTGTTCACTGATGACTTCCACCATCCCTATGACACTAACCCTTCAGCTCCCCACCCTAAGGGAATTCCTGTCAAGTGGATGGAACCACACAAGTGGACAAATAATTCCAGGGAAGTTGGAACTCCTTTCAGCATGCACAGCTGTTCAAACCCCAGATACCCCTGAGCTCCCTATGCCCTCCAGCCACCTCCAACAACTCTGCAGAGGCCACTGGTTGCTAACAGCCTCCGAGTCCCGGGTGCCTTTGATAATGCAGTGAAAGTTGCGTGACCCTGGATGAAAGCTGCAGACCTTCCCCCTTGAAAAACCACAGTCACACATGACTCATTCCACCGTGCCAGCAAGCCTTTCCAAAGAAATCCATGCCCAGATCCATAATTAAGCTAGAAAACCAAAAACAATTTTAAAAAGTTCTGGATGGGCATGGTGGCACACACCTGTTTCCCAGCACCGAGGAAACTGAGGCAGGGAGGCTCTGTGAGTTTGAGGTCAGCCTAGGCTACATAGTGAGACCCTGTCTCAAAAAAAACAACAGTCTTGAAAGCATAGAGAAAAAAACAATTTTTTGGAGCCAGGATCTCATTACGCAGTTCAGCCTGGCCTTGAACTCACTATATAGTGCAGGCTGACCTCAAATATGCAGCGATCCTCCTGCTTCAGCCTCCCAAGCGCCACGATCACATGTGTGAACTGCCATACGCAGCACTAATGTGTTATTTATGGAGAAACAACGATATGAGAAACCATGAAGTCTGGCAGGAAGTGGCACAATTTTTTTTAATGTGCTGAAAGAAAAGACTGTGAGTCCTAATAAAGGTAAAATAAAGTGGAAATTGTGGGTAGTGCAAATTAGCCTTGAATCTTTCTTAAGTTTCCCGTGCACACAGTGCCTCTGCCTTTGTCGGTATGACGTTGTCCAGTAGTATGTGTATACCTGATGCGGACATGCTCAGTACACAAAAGGAAAGTGCAATTTCACAGTGGCACAGTAGGTGGCGCAGCTGCCTACGATTAGAGCCCTTGTCTACTTTAGTTGCCCAACAACAATCACTAAACGGAAGTGAGAACCGCTTTGGACTTTGCTGTAGCATGGAAAAACTCACCTGAAATATTTTAGGTTACAAAGAAAACTTTACAAGGAAGTGACAGGATATTCTGTCACTTGGAAAGTCCCATTTTGCTCCCCTTTGCCAGACTGATTTAGTTCAAACATCAGGGAAGTCCAGTTACTGAGAAAAAAAAGTGGGCCGAGGATGTAGCTCAGCGGCACAGCGCCTGCCTGGTGAGCGCAGGGTCCTGAGGTCGATCCTCAGTACCAAAAAAAAAAAGAAGAAGAAATGAAATGAACATCTAGACCTAATGAAACTGTGAAATACCAAAGCGAAAAAAAAGATTTTATGTAATCCAGATTCACTTTGAGAAGAAGAGACTAGTTCATTCTTGTGGGAATCTGAGTCTCAGAGACACCTCAGGATCATTGGGCATCCACGTGAGTTTTTCTAATTACATTTTTGGAAATAAAACGTGTATTACAATTCCTTCACTATAGAGAAGTGACGAGAACCAATGATTCCTGCCTCCCAATATCTGGGCCCTTATTTAAGTCCCTCCCTTTGGGTGTGGGTGTATCAAATGACTCGCTTGTTTTTTTCTTTGAGATAGGGTCTCCCTATGTAGTTCAGGCGGGCCTTGAACTCACAGTGATCCTCCTGCCTCAGCCTCCCTAGTGCTGGGATCACAGGTTTGCACCTCCACACCCAGTTCCAAATGACACTTCTAATGAGTAGAATACAGCAGAGTGTGGTAGGTGTCACTTCTGAAATTAGGTTACAAAGATCACTTCTCCCATGTGAGACCTCTCTCCCACTCTCTCTTGCATCCCTGGCCCTGGTAGAAGCTGCCTGCCAACAGCCAACACCATCTGAGGGACTGGGAAACGGGGTGCCCCGCCCCTACCATTCCACACTGAACTTCAGGATGACACTGCAGCCTCAGCCCCGCAGCATGACTGCATCTGAGGGAAATCACACGGCTAAGCTAAGCCCAGATTTTTGATCCAAAGTAACTGTCAGACCTAAAAACTATTTTATGGTTTTAAATTACTAAATTCTGGAGTCATCATTTCCCAGCAATAGATGAGTAATAGGGCCAGAGATTTAGCTTAGTGGTTCTGTTGCCTGCTTCGCAAGCTCAAGTCCCCAAGTTCAATTCCTGGTACAAAAAAAAAAAATACATGAGTAATACAAGTAGCCTGTGGGGGCCCAGGGAAGGTGGAGAAGGGCCGTAGACTTGGAACACAGAATCAAGCTCAGATTGTGACTCGGGCTCAGAAATATAACCTCTGTCACCTCATCAACGACACATTCCCACTCCCACCCCACCCCCAACGATCCTTCCAAAAAACTGGCTAATATTCCATTTGCATTTTTAAAAATTGTCTCCACCCAGGCCCCTCCTTTTGTGGAAAGGGAAAGAAAAGGGCTGTCACCTGTTACGAGCTTTGTGTGATGTGTGGAATTTTGCTTGAGGGCATGCGAACAAGACAAGGCCAGAGAGGTAAAATGTGAACCTCATCCTCACACAAGATCTAGAAACCACACAGTTCTGGCAACAATATCCATGTGAACAGAACTGCTTATATTCACCACCACAAACTGGCCACCCCCACCCCAGGAGGGGCAGGAGGGAACGTGGGACCCATCCCCAGGCCCCACTGTGCGGAAGCCACCTGGTAGTCAGAACCTGCAAGGATGCCTGATTTTCTTCAGTTTCCCTTCCTGCCAGCAATTCCTCACCAGGAAACCCCTGCTCCAGGCAAGAATGGGGAGCCCTGGGGTGTGTGGCTGCCTTGTATGGGGCCAGAACTTTGCTGATGGTGACTGTTTCTAAATTTGCCTTTACAGATGACCCTTCACTTGGGACTTCAAAACTTTCTGACGGTGTGAAAGCAGCACGCACTTAGTCGAAGCCAGACTTTGAGGTTAGAATTCCGCTCTTCTCCTGAGCTAGTGAGGTGTGGCAGGCAGTGGCCGCACCATCGGACACTCTCACCACAGTGTGCAGGGCTGCTAGGCTCTGTGTCCACAGAAGAGGAAGCAGCAAAGTAGCCCTAGGGGAGCACTTTTAGGAGAGGCCAGAGGAGCTGGGAGGAGAGGTAAGGAAGTGACTACTAGGAAAGAAAGAGAAGGCCAGGAATTTCGGGGGTGCTTAGGATGGAGCTGGTGAACTTGGTCAGTCAAGGTCACCCACTTCAGAGCTATCTATCAACTGAGTACCTTCTGCTCGCCGCAAACTGTGCTGGGTGCACATATCAGTGAACAAGATCAAGTCCCTGCCCTCAGGAGACAGCCAGTGAGGCAGATGAGCAAGTTATCAGCCAGTGTGAGAGGACAGTCAGGGATACAGCAAAGAGGGAGCCTGGGAGGGGGGACAAGAAGTGTTGGGAGCCGCAGAGCTCCAGAGAGGTTTTCTGAGGAGGTGCTGAGCAATTATTTATTTATTTATTTATTTTGGGGAGTACCCGGGATAGAACTTGGGACCTTGCACTTGTGAGGCAGGCGGTGGAACCACTAAGCAAAATCACCGGCCCTCTGAGCAATTATTAAAGGTGGGAAAAAGAAATACACTCTGCAGAGTAAGAGCAGGCCACTGAGAAAGTCCACAGCAGCAACAAGGTTAATAGCGGGTCTTTTGCATCCTGTTCCTCCAGCTGACGTCAGGCCTAGGCTGTCCTATCAAAAGCCTGCTTGGTTTCACACCGGATGTAAATGAAGAATTGAAGATAGCACTTTTTGATTGGTCCCAGGTGCAGGGTTTGGGAACTTTGTTCTGCCCAAGTGTTCTGGGTCTCCACAATCGACAGGCCACGCCCACTCACTCAGCCAGTTTCCCCCACCCTAATCTCCTATCTCAGGCCTGCATATGGCAACATGTAGAAGACAGTTCAAAGAGACTGCTCTGGGTCTCAGTGAAGAAGTAGGGACAAGGAAAGACCTCTGGGAACAGAGGAGCAGGGGCAGGGGCGTGTTATTCAATTAACTCTGAAAAAACTTACAAGCTGTAATTTGTAGTGTTTGCCAATTTCTTTTTTTCTTTTTTGGTACAAGGGATCGAACTCGGGGCCTTGTGCTTTCGGGGCAGGCAGCAGCACCACTGAGCTAAATCCCTGGCCCAGTGTTTGCTAGTTCTGTAGTGTAAGCCACCATGGCCGATTTTCAGCTACCAAGGGTTTCACAACTGGCTGGCATTTGGAAATAGTTCTCTGCCCAAACACACTGGTGTGAGTGACTCTGATAGTCACTGGAGGAAGTGGAGGTGGCAAAAATCCTGCTCCTGAACATCTGGCGAACACCTCCTCCTGTGCTTCACCTGGCTTGTTTCATCCCATCAACACAACAAAAGAGAAAACAGAGACTCAGAGAGCCCTCTGCTCAAAGTTACAGCCACCAGCAAATGGAGAAGCTGGGACCTGAACCCAAGGAGGCAACTGAATGCTGTAGGGTGCTGACCACATGATCTTGGTGCCCAGCAAGTTCCCTCCTCAGCCCACAGGCGCCTGTTCCAGGAGTGCTAATGTAACCGATCTTTCCCTAAAGGGAAAGAATAAACGTTGTCAAGTTGTCAATAGAGCTCCCTCCCTTCCCCAACTTCTTTTCTTGTATGATTCTTTACTCATTTTGTATTCTAATTCCTTTTTGTATTCTCTTTTCTAAAGAGAAGTCTTTGTAACAGGCCACCTCCCCCCAGCTCAGATGCACAGAGTCTGAAAAGATGCCAGGAGTTCAAGGTCCAGTTTCTTTTCACCTCCATGAGATAAGAGGAGAGCCGAAAACAGCCGCTAAACAGAACTGCACATTCTAAGGATCCTCTGCCCAGTGCAAGAATTTCCTTGCCCATTACCTCAGGTGTCCTCTTCATCATGTAAGGATAGATGTCTGTAGGCAGGGAAAGAAGAGAATAAGGCCTTTGTTATAGTCAGGGTTTGCAAAGGAATAGGTTTAATACAGGCCACATAATTTACAGGATTATTCTATAATAGTCACCCAAAAAGTCAAATGCAGAGGAGGGCAAGAGATCTGTCCACACGCTAGAGACGCGAAGAATCCAGGGCCTGGATCCCACCATGATGATGTCCAGCATAAGCCTGGCCTGAGGCCTAGAGCCCAATGCAGTGTCCTCCACGAGTCCAGCCAGTCCAGTCCCACGGCAATGTCTCCTACTTGTCCATATTGAGGATCTGCACCAGGAAGGCCCAAAGGCCATTGGCGGAAGCTAGAAAGCTTTCTTCAGCAGGCTGAAGGATTTGTGCCACCAAGCCAAGGGATCTGCACTGGAGCCAGGAAGCGATGCTCAGGGTGAAGATCAGAGCTCCCCTGACGAGAACAGCAGCCATTCCCAGAGACAGTGAGGACCTGAGTTCCTCCTCCCACGAGAACAGCCAAGTTCGCATCAGGAAAACCAGCCAAGGCAAGCCTCCCCCGGAAAATCAACAGTCTACGATTTTCCCCTCCACTTCTCTTTTTATCCCATTGGCTACAATCCTCAGGTGGGCCTTCCACTCCTAGAACCATGCTGACTCTGTTCAGCTGAGTGTTCCCAGTTGACCATTAGTTAATCCACCTCAGGCCTCATTAGGCTTTATTAAAGAAATTAGTAGAAAATCTTTCTAAAAGCCACTTTTGCCTCTGCAGTTAGATTCAGTAGCTAACCCTGACTAAAGGAGTTAAAAACTTACTAGAGGAATTCCTTTAAGAGTAATTAAAAGGAAAGAGGTAAAGAGGGATAGAGAAAAAGAGAAACCAGATTTAGAAAGGCACCAGATAGTACAGTTCGTAGAAGAATTTACAACTAAGGAAGGCTTGCTCTCTAACAGATTTACCAGAGGAAAAGCTGATAGGCCGAGCACGGAGGAAGCCAGAAAGTGGAAACCAGGACAAATGCCCCCTCAGCTCCAATAAAATGCAAAGGAGGCCCGGGGATTTAGCTCAGTGGTTCTGGCACCTGCCTCGAAAGCGCAAGGTCCTAAGTTTGATCCCCAGTACCAAAAAAAAAGAACCAAAGGAGACAAGTGGCAGCTACCTAACTTTTTTTAAAAACCTCTCATTTAGTATATAAAAATACACAAACACACACACACTTGTGTGTGTGTGCATTTTCACTCTAGGGTCACTATATTACTGGACTAGATACACATGCATCCCCTTAATCATTAACTGTAAGCTGTCTTTTCTTTTTTCTTTTCTTTTCTTTCTTTCTTTTTTTTCCTGGTATCAGGGATTGAATTTATGACCTTATGCTTGTGAGGCAGGCACAGTGCCACTGAGCTAAATCCCCAGCCCTAAGCTGTCTTTTCTATAAAGCTCCTCCTAACCAACCTACAAATCCCAGAGATAAGGCCCTGACAACAATAAGGGCAAGAGAAAATCAAACAAAGCCCACCAAGAGGAATGTGCATAAAGGCAATGGGGCCCGGTTAGGGTCTTATAATCCAGGACCCCTCCAAAGACAGCCCAGAAAACCAGTCAGACTGTGACAAGTTACAGGTACCCACCTAGGAGGAAAGGTCCCTATTCCTAATAAAAGAAACCAGGGACAAAGCCTCATGGGCATCCGTCTTTTCCCAGGCCCCCTGCCCTCTCTCAGGGCCAACTTGTTCCCGTCTACTTTTTCCTCCTTACAAAGAAAGCATCTTCCTTTCTTAAACTCCATCCCTCTAATTCATTTACTGGTGCTGAGTTTTCGATCCAGGCTAGACGCTCATCCTGCCACGAGACACTCACAATAAAAACCCTTCCCACACCTGAGCCTGGGTGGGCAGGAAGATCTGAAGCAGCAAAGGCCCCTTTCCTGCAGAGGTAGTGTTAAATAAGCCTTTTCCTTTCACCAAAATTCTGTCTCCTGTTTTGGGGGAGTGGAAGGCAGCAGTAATACAGATAACACAACTGGGGGCTGTGAGATCCCTGCCCTCTTACTCAAATGAACTTGAGCAGTGTCCCGGGCCCAACCACCCTGACCTTTGTCCTAAACCCACAACCTAGAGACAGGGATAAGAATAACAAAGGCCCCTGAAGTTTTCCAAAACTCCAAACAAGGGCACACGAGTACTAGGCCTGCTGGCATGACCTACAATGACCTTTCTTCACTTAGAGCTCGCTAAAAGCTCATACACGTGGACTGCATCTCATACACCCAATCATAACAGTAAATTATGGGAAAGGACATGCACAGTAGATACAGCTGACATGACTCACCACCCTGCCAATCACATTGTCAATCATGCTCTGAAAGATTTAATGGGAAGCACCCAAGCCCTGGAGCAACACTTCAAATTCTTCAGGCCAATGTCCTCGAGGGCTCATGACATTTTCCTTTTAGCACAAGCCCACTTCCTCTGAGTATACCTTCACCTTTTAAAAGTCATTCAAACTTAGGGCTAGGGATTTAGCTCAGTGGTTTTTGCCGCCTGCTGCGCAAGCGCAAGGACCTGAGTTCAATCCCCGATACCAAAAAAAAAAGTCATTCAACTAGATTTTTGTAATATGCTTTCTATATCCTTTTAAATTCTGTAAAATCTGTGGTAATGTCTTCTAGATCTTGATACTGTAATTTAAAAAATGTATAATTGACATTGTGTAATAGGAAGAAAAGATCTAAAGGAGTAGGGGAAGTGGGAGGGGTAGGGGAAAGGAAAGAAGGGAAAAGAAAAAATATGAGAAAAGGAAAAAAAATGGAAACAAAGTATTTGCAAATAGGGAAGGGTGGAGGGGGTGAAGGGAGGGCAGGGGAAGGGGAAAAAATAAGAACCAAGATACTCATGTAATGGTACAAGATCCCAATGATGAATGTAACTGTATTTTATACCTAAAATGTACCAATAAACTTAATGAAAAAAAAAGTCATTCAACTTAGCTGCTTGTTCTTTATCATTTCATCCTATGTCTAATTATTTTTCATCATGCATGAGAACCTGGAAACCTGTCTCCGGACCCTACCACCCATGATAACAGTTTGAATCTTAACCTCTAATAACATTAACCCTCCAAACAGTGTTAGGGGGTAGAATCTACTGTTATCCCCCATTTTACAGACAGGGAAACTACGTTTAGGAAGATCAACAGCTTGTCCAATGGCTCACACTGCCTAGCAGTAAATACAGGAATCAGGAAGGCCTGTTCCTGTCACTGGACAGGGCCTAAGGAAGGCCACCATCCAAGAGAGATGGGAACCTCAGTTCGCCTCACCTGTGGGGTAGGTTGAAAGTTCTTGACTTACAGAAAAGAACAACAGGATATGACAGGGAGAGGCACAGAAAAGTTTATTGGGCAGAGTGAAGAAGCCCACACTCAGGAGGGGATGTGGGTGCCCATAGTGAGGTGCATTATGGACTGGGTTGAAGGAGTTTGTGTGGTTTTGGGTGTGTCCTCAGGAGATCTGGGATGTGTACTCCTCCTGTGCGTCAGGTTACCCACTTGGTGGGCTGGATTAGATGCACTTGAGGTTTAGAGCTCTGGTTCCAGTGTCGGTTGCAGGGCTGCTTCCTGGAGGATGAAGAAGGCCTGGGGGGAAAAGCAGGCTGAATTTACAGGCTAAACACAGACCTGGTTTACAGGCTGACTGTATCTCTAAGACCCTTTGCAGGCATTTTGTTTGTTTGTTTTGGAGTTTCCTGAAAGAAAAAAGTCATTGTAACCTTGAGTAACTCTGTGTCCTGAAGCTATAGTTTTCTTAAAAGTAAAACTTTACAATGAGTGGCAGCAAAGGGGCTAAAACCCTCAAAAGCAGGCTCCACTGAAGCTGTCCAGGCAGGCAGGTAACACACACTGATGGAAACTTTGCAAACCTTCCATGTAAGGCCCACTCCTCCTCCCATGCATTCTGACTCACCTTCCCTAAGAGACGGCATCTAGGCCTCCTCATCACCTCCAGCTGATAGGCCTTCTATAAGGGGAGGAATCAGCCTTGTCCAATGCCAACTGCAAACATACAATTTTAAACACAATGCAGGTGCTCCTGGAAAATCTACAAGGTGCTAGAGGATCGGAAAAGGACATTCTTTAGATAATCATATTTGCCCCCTAGACCCTTTTTCCACACCCTAATCTCTTCCCCTGACTCAGACTCCTCTCCTTGACATGTACTCTGGCCTGGCTAAACTCTTATCTTGACTCTGATCCCTGCCTGGTAAATTCTTTCTCCTGCCTGCATCACCAGCATCACTGCCCTCCGTGTGCCATTTTGAAAAGAAAAGCCAGTGGACGATTTCCCATGAATTGCGACCCTTACCTATATTCTTCTGTGCCCCGTAATTACGAAGCCCATCAAATCTGTTTACTGTACAAAATAGTCCAGATCAAGGGGCGTTCAGTCTCTTGAACAAGAGACCTGTCAGGAACAGTAGGCCAACCCGTGACCACAGGACTCAAAGACCTGATCGAGAATAGCAGTCCGTCTACTTTCTCATTCCCTTCCACACCTTACAGACCCTTACAATGCAAGAGAGAGAAGCTTTAGCACTTCAGAGCCAATGGCCCCTCTCCCGTCTTTATCTAAATAAACCTGTCCTTGCTGCAAGATTTTCCTTCTCCTTTTATTTCTTACACATCTCACACACTTACCTCCTATCTGCCTCTCTTTATTATTTCCTTCCTATCTCAGTTCCTGCAGCTGCCGGCTCAGCCCCTGGGCTGCCCCATAGAGAGTCCCTTCATCTCCCCACGTGCAATACCTCCGTCCTCCCCCTAGGGAACATTTCCTGACAAGCTGAGCTCGGAGGGTTAAGGAATAAACAGTCTAAGCATCTTTCATTCCAGTGCATGTTACGTCACCCACGTCTTCTCACTCTGTTAAATCCATCTATGGGCCCAAGATTTGAATGGCTGATCACTTGTCCCAGTTGACAATCGAGTCAGCTGTGACGTTTCCTGATAGACATTCGTAGCACTGATTCCAACAAAACTTATCCACTGGGCCAGTGGCTGTCGCTCACACACCTGACAGGGCCCTGGGGAGGAGGCACAAAGCCAAGGAGCTGTTAATCTCCTCTTTGAACCTAGCTTTGTCCCTTTATATGAAGAGGGAGAACTCCCCCACCCCAAACAGGGCAAGGTCCCTGCCCTGCCCAGCTGGGAGCCCACACTAATCAATCCTTCCCATGAAGCAGCCGCGTGCAGTACTCAGCTGCGAGCCCCTGGAGCTGTAAATAGGGCGCTGGTCTCCAGCGCCCTCTCCCCGCAAACAGAGACTGGAAGTCCAGTTTGGCCCCTCATCTGTGGCAACCTTCGTCTCACCACCGTCCTCACTCAAAATGCGGACGTCCGCCGCCAGGGGGCGCCATTCGCACAGGATATAGTAAAGGGCTCCCCCACAGGGTTGTGCAAGGCAGTGGCCTTGTCCCTAGTCTACACCTCAGGGAGCAATAAGGGGCAGGAAAGAAGTCGATGGAAGGGAGCACTCCCACGTATCAGCAGCAGAGCAGGGGAGAGTGTAAAAGCAACAAGCGTTTCCATTTAACCTCCACACCAAGATTAGCTAATATTGTCCGCTAGAATGAAAGGGTCATAGCCAAGCAGCAGAAGAACACAATGGCCAACAGAGGATGGCATGGGGTGTGTCCTACGTCCACCCTGCAGCTTGGACACACTAGTGTTTCTATGTGGCCCAAAACAATTCCTCTCCACTGAGTGCAGCCCAGGTAAGCCAGGAGTGTTCAATTCTGAGGCCACAGTCTGGACACACCTGACAGGGTGATGGGGCCCAGGTATCACATCCTTGACCACCAGAACCCACTCTGTTGGCCTCAGCTGGCAGGGTGCTGATCAGTTCTCCAAAAGAAGAACTGGAGGATAAGGGTAGAAACCTTTGGGCATTCTTGGGACAGATGGAGAAAAGGGGAAGGGTGATGGAGAAAAGGGGAAGGGTGATGGAGAGAAATGGAACAGCAGGGGGGTAGGCATGTTGTAGTGTTCTCATTGTCTGTGCTGCCCTCTCATTGGCTATACAGTCTGCTCCACATTTTCTCATTGGCTACATTTCCTTCTCATTGCCCAACCCACAGGCAGGCACATGACCAGGAGCATTCTCTTTTCAAAGGCATAGACTGGATCCTAGCACTCATCTTACTGCCTTTCCCACTCAGTAATTGAAGTCATCAGGATTATGTTTAGAGGATAAATTTATAGGATCATAGTCTTGTGAGTTTACAGTCCCAGGCTTACAGCAAGGCTTCTCAACCTTGCTCACACATTGGAGTCACCTGAAGAGACTTTAAAAATACTGATTGATGGATAAACAAACTGTGGTACATCCATAAATGAAATACTGCCCAGCAATTTAAAAAATTAAATCCTGAGACATGAAATCATGTGACTAGATCTCAAAAACATTAGGCTGAGTGAAATGAATACTCAAAATGTACTCAAAAGAGTGCATTCCATGTAGTACTGTTGAGAAGAAATGCTAACAATAACAGAGCTAATTTTTTTTAAAAAGTGAGTTGATGGTTGCCAGGTAGGGTGAGTCTGCAAATGGATACAGTCTAATGGCCTTTCATTCCATTACAGTAATGAAAATGTTTCAGATGTTGGTTGTAGTACTGTTTACATGGGTCCAAATATCTCAAAGTGAATACTTTAAATGGACAAATTTTAGTAGATATAAAGTAAACCTCAATAAAGTTGTTTTTTCAATGGTATACTGGTGCCCTCATCCTTTATTTATTCATTTTCTTGTCCTACTTTTTTTTTTCTTCTCTTTGCTTTTTTTTCTAGTACCAGGGATCAAACTCAGGACCTTGTGCAGGCATGGTGCCACTGAGCTAAATCCCTGGCCTTCTCCAACTTTTAAAGATTATGATTTGAATGTTCTGGGGTGTCACTTGGCACTAGAATTTCTTTTTACTCTTTTTTTCTTTTTCTTTTTTTTTTTTTTTTTGGTACCAGGGATTGAACTTGGGTCCTTGCACAGCTAAATCCCCAGCCCTGAAATTTCAATAAGCTCCCCCAAGTGAATACAAATGTGCCTAGGAATGGGACTTTTCCAGATGTTCCTGGCAGACACACATCTGGATCCTGGGAGTTTTTGCCCTGTAAAGGATACCAAAGGGACATACCTAAAGTCTCCTTAGGAAATCAGAAGGTTGATAGCAAAGTAAGACAGGCAGTCCTACAGCACCTCAAACCTTATTCCCAGTTCCATTTTGGTCCTTCCTCAAGGGACATAGTGACAAGCTATAAAAATCCTACATAGGAAATGGGCCTCGATCTCCTGGGAAAGTAGAGAGCTCCAACCAGACGGAAATTGAGCTCTGCAAAACTTTGCCAAGAGACGTCTGAATCTTGGCTCCGATTGCTGCCAATAATGTTCATGAGGGTTTGTGACATGCCCCAAACTGGGCTAAGTTTGAGCCCATTTGAAATGTTATATCAGAGGCAATTTCTATTCTCTGATATGATAGTAGACTCAGAGGCCATGAGGCTCTTACAATAGCTCATTAATCTGGGCCACATACAGCAGGCTATCCAAATGTGTGGGGATAGCCATATATCTGGCCTCCTGGAGTCCATCCTGGACTGTCCATCCTGGAGACCAAGTGCTTGCAAAAACTTGGAGAGAGGGAACATCTGCTGACCAATAAAAGCCAAAAATGGAAGGGCCCCTCCTCAGTGATCTTTGCCACACCACTGCAGTAAAGGTGGCAGAGATAGATAATTGGATTCATCTTTCTGGAATAAAGCCAGTCCCATCTGAACTGTCTGAAGAACAAAATCACCCAAGAAGAGAAAGCTACTCCTGTGAGGCCCTGGAAGACTTGAGATTTTCTTCAAAAAGCAAGACTCCAGTGTTGCTACAAGAAATGTGGAAATCTTACCTGCTCCTTATATTTGGGCTAATAGTGAAGCTCAATGGTCATTAATTCTTTTCTTACTATTTTCTGACAGATTTTTCTTTCTTCAACACAGCCAGTGAGCCACAGCACCCCAAGGTAGTTGGAGAGCACATAATCTCCACTAGGTAGGGTCTACAGCTCCTTCCAGCTTGAAGAAGCTATAGAAGACAGACCTCTTCCTCAGCATCCCATAAAGAATTATGGGGATTTGTGTCTCTCAGGGGGAAATGCGAAAAGAGATTAGGGTGTGGCAAAGCTGGCTGGGGAAGTAGGCATGACCTGTTAATTACAAGACTGGACACATTCACAAACAGTTCCCAGTCCTGCACATGGACTTCTCATGCAAACTCCAGCAGGTTTTCAATAGGACGTCCTAGACCCTAATGTCACCCCGAAGAGTGGGATCCCAGCACCACCTCTTAGGACCTGTATGTAGAAGTTCTCATGAGTTTTCTCTAGATTTGGAGAGTATAAAAGAACACAGAAGCCAAGAAGAGCATGCTATCGTGGCTTTCTTCACAATGCCTTGCCCTATATTCCCCCGGGTGTACTTTTATCTTGCTTTTTCCTCTTTTACTCAGCCCAAGTTCGCTCTATAGAGCCAGTTTCCCCCTCACTCTTCACTTTTACTTAAAAAAAAAAAACAACTTTGCCATTGCTAAAAAATAAATAAATAAATTTGCCCAAGCTACCCTCAAACTTGCAATCCTCCTACCTCAGCTCCCAACTAGCTGGAATTACAGACAAAATCTGAGATTTTTTTTGAATGCCAATATGATACCACAAGGGAGAAATTCTACACCTGGTCTTGTGATAGGTCACAGTCAAAACAAAGGCATACTAAAAATATTGTATAGAAGTATCTTTAACCTATGTGTGCAATGTGTATATGAAACATAAATGAATTTCATGTTTACATGTGGGTTCCATCCCCAAGATATCTGATTATGTATGTGCAAATATTCCAAAAGGTGAAAAAAATCTGAACTCCTAAATACTTCTTGTCCCAAGCATTTTGGATAAGGAATATTCAACCTGTACCTCATTGAATATGTTTGGTGTCCCTGTGAAGGCCTGCATCTATTGCTGTGTAACAGATTATTCCAAAAATAGCAGTTTAAAAAACATTTGTCATCACATTTTCTGTGTCAGGAATTTGGGAGTGGCTTATGTAAATAGACCTGGCTCAGTGTTCTTAATGAAAGCTTCTCCAGGTCTGGAAGCTTTGCTTTCAACATGGCTCTTCCATGTGGTTGTTGGCCAGAGGCTTCAGTTCCTTGCCATGTGGACCTCACCACAGTGCTGTTTTCAAGTATGAAGAAATGCACAGAGTAGAATTTGAGGCTGGTCCTGGGGTCTGTGATTGAAGAGCTGGGTGCCTGCCTCAGATATTGAAGGTTTGGAAGACAGGTAGAGGCTGTTGTGAAGCACCTGTGGTATCTATTCCTCCCCCTCTTCCTTGCTGGAAGAGTTCTAGTTTTATAATAGCCCCTTTTTCTCCCTGCCTTTAGTGGTGGCTTCCAGACAGAAATCCTCTCAAAAAGATAAATTCTCATTGGTGAAAAGCTGAGCCAATCATGGTGCTCCCATTCCCAGAAATGGGCATATGACCTGGTTCTGGCCAATGACAAGTGAGAGGGCATCTGCTGAGGCCAGATGGGAAAGATTTTATGGGCTCTTGTCAATAACAAGGATAGCAAGTCCTCTTATCTGTCTCCAGTTGCTGTTGTTGCATACCATCTTGCATGCAAAAGGAAGCCAGCCTGCAAGGACAACCTGCAATAGGAGAGCCAGAGGCCCAACAAATGTTGCAAAACCTGGATATTTGGTGTTTTCACTGGGCCACCATATTAACCATTCTAGGAAATGCCTTGTCATTGGAATGCCTGCTACATAGAATTATATATGTCAGAGCTTTAAGCCATTTTGATTTGAGTTGTCCATTTTACTTTGTGGTCAAAAGTATCCAAAGTGATCTTTTGGTGGCTGTTTCTCTTACCTAAACAAAGCCCAGGTCAGTTAGGCATGGGATGAGGCAAGGGTAAGGGATGCAGGAGGCAAGGAAGCATGTCTGTTAAGAGATTTTAAATGATTGAGTAAAACAAAAGAACCCCTGCTATCACCACTGTAGATATCTCGACTTTACAAGACAAGAGTTTTTCAAATGTCCCTCTCTCAGAGGTAATTGTGGACATGTGGATATTTTCCAAGATTTGAGCTAGCTGAATGTCACCATTAATCTCTGAATGAGATACAGTTTAAAGTGACAAGTTATTGAATCCAAATGACTTTCCCAGATCACTTGAAAACAGAATGTTTCTTACCTTTCCTACTTGGTTTCCTTATTTTGGCAGATGCAGAACATTGGACGATTTATGCTCGATTTTGGAGTAGTTCTGTTGGTCCAATTTCTGTCCAGTATTGCTAACTTTTTACAATATTGGAGCTGCTTCTCCATGCTTTAAAATAAATGTGACTGTGGGGCTGGGGATTTAGCTCAGCGGTTCCACTGCCTGCCTGGCAAGTGCAAGGTCCCGTGTTCGATCCCCGGTACCAAAAAAAAAAAATGTGACTGCAAGATTTTGCCTTGACACTCCGGGCTGTTATAACTCTGGCAACAAAATCTCAGCAGCATAAGAAAGAAAAAGTATCCCTCTTCTCCTGCGACTACAGCAAGGCAAAGGCTCTTTGCCTGGGTAGCTGTCCTTCTAAATGTGCTCCTGACAAGGACCCTTATAAGATGTGTAGACTCCAGAGCTTGTGCTGCTACATCCTGTGACAGCCAAGTTTAGCATCCCAGAGTGGACCAGTTGTCTTCATTCATAATCTGCCATCCCTGGCAATGACACCTCTTTTCCCAAAAAATACTGTACAAAGAATGACAAGTTTTCATTGACATCTCTCTCTTCTGTTCCCTTTGTGGTGCTCTTACTGTCCAGGACCCTGCTAAATCTTCTTATTTAAACATAGTACAACAATCTTGTCTCATTTTTTGTTGGCTTGCATTATTTTTGTTTTCTTTTTGTGAGATGAGGTCTTGTCATGTTACCCAAGCTAGTCTCCAACTCCAGAGCTCAAATCATCCTCCTACCTCAGCCTCTGGACTAGCTGGGTCAACAGGAAGGATTGTCTTGTCTCATTTAAATCACTCTTTTCCCTCCTGCTGATATATAAATAGTGGCTGAAAACAGCAAAATGAGAAAATGACTTTAACCTGGAATGCTATTGTAGGAAAATCTTAAATTTACTCTCTTCCTCCTGATGTTTCATAATTGTATTCTGTGAATGTGAACAAATGGCGGGAGCCCACCCAAGCAGGCAAAGGAAAGGCAATGAGGCACAGACTTTATTTACCTGGGTGCAGGTTGACTGAGGGTGAGAAGGCCATCAGCAGCAAACTAAGAAAAGGCAGGGAGTTTTATAGGGGACTTGGAAGGGGTCTGGCATGTCTGTCATACACAGGAGTTGGAGCGAATATTTGTGGTCAGGGTCCATGCAGTGGTCAAGGCAGTTATATGGATGTTACTGGGTAATGTGGCACTGGGAAGGTGCTGTACTATACTTTGTGGTCTTATCTCTTTTCTATAACATCCCATTCTGTGTTCTATCTCCCTGGAGAAGGCACAGCCCGTATCTGGGCAAAGGTGGCACAGCCTATGTCTGGTCTTTAGCCACCTGAAGGAACGGCTTGCTTTTGTTGAGGGCTGTGACTTTTTGTATCTGCTAAAACTGTAGCTCGGAATTAAACAACATATTCATGTAACCAGGTCATAGCCAGATCGAGCCTGACAAAATGAACTGGCAATATACAGGCAGCAAGAAAAGGCAGTCACAAATTTTATTACATACCTAAGCATGAGAGGTACATATTCAGTATGAGACGAAAGACTGCCTCTCACAGGAGCAGAGTAATGGGGCGGGGG
>NW_004624907.1:1562073-1610564 GCF_000247695.1 Heterocephalus glaber
GGCTCACACTATGGGAGTTCGAGGGGAGCAGGTTCACAAGCAAAGGTTGCCTTTCTAAGCAAATGAAGTCTCTCAGAAAACAGATACCTGAGGTCACCACTATCTGGGCCAAGCTCCCAATTTCTTCTTCCTATGGAAGGAAAGATCTAGGCAGAAAGGTAGAGGTGGATATCAGAAAACCTGCCCTGCCTTTATCCTCTGTTAACTTCACAATGTAGACAAATATAAATTTATTTTTATAAAAGAACAGCTTGGAACTGGGCATGGTGGCACATACCTGTAATCCTAGCACTCTGGAGTCTGAGGCAGGAGGATGCTATGAGTTCGAGGCCAACCTGGGTTGCACAGTGAATTCAAGGCCAACAGTCTGAACTACATAGCGAGATCCTGTCTCAAGTTAACAAACAAACAATAATGAAAAAAAAGGGACGGCTTTTCCAAGCCATTCCTGTACCTGCAGAGGTCTGTAGTTTTGTCGCCAGTTAGTGTGGGTCTTTGCTTTAGGGATAATAGAAATTAAAAGTGACAATAAATTTATAGGCTGAAGTTGTGATTGGAGAATAGGAGGGGAAACAGGGAAATTACTCCAGCCTAAGCCGCTGGAGGGGCACATGTCATGAGGAGGATCAGCCAGGCTTGTTCACAAAAGAACAGATTTTATGGAATGCTGGGATGCTGGGAGTCGATCGTCATCTCTATCCTGGTTTCATAGCTTAGGTTGGCTCCTCAGGACTGGAGGGACAGCTCAGTTCCCACAGGGGAAACCTCGTGACCCAGGAATCTCAGTCCTGGGGCCTTTCCTGGAACCCAAGGTGACTGTAGGTCCAGGACAACGGAGCCTCCTGGGTGTAGCATCCCCAGCCTTGAAGTGCGGTGAGGTAAGCGAGGAAAGTTTAGGACTGATTAACAGACACTCCTTTAATGACTAACAGGCCGGAGAAGGAGTTGAAGAGTTTCAGAGAAAGGAAGTCAAGCTTTATTCTACTTTTAGTCACCACTGGGCATCCGTAGCCCCAAGTGAAGAGTCACAGTTTCTAGCAAAAAAGCACTTTTAAATTCCTGTAAGGAGAAAATACAAATCATGCTTTTAATGAGTAACAGGTTACAGACCTGGGAGTTGCTCCTCTGTCACCATAGTAGTCTCTGCCTGTGTCAGGACTGTGTCAGTTTCTCTGAATATCCAACTGAAAATACGCCCTCCTGCTGCAAAAAGAGGTACATTTTGAGTGAGGTGTTTCATTTTCCCATTCTGTTGCCCTTGAATTTTCCAAGCCCTGCAGGGGCAGGTCACATCCTGGGACCTTTGTGTGCATCTGATGGGGTAGGGATGTCCCAGAAGGACTTCTGGAAGCAATCCGGCAGGGAAGGAAAGGAAGCTTTGTCCCAGCTTCTCAAGACGATGCGAAGCTGGACCGGCCCTCCACGGTGCAGCTGCTCCCAGCACCATAAAAAGGTCAGAAAGCTGCTGCTGCCCCTGTAGGGCTCAGCTCCAGGCTGGAGCTCATCTCACCCAGCTGAGTGCCCTGGAGCTGGTCTGAGGATGCCTCGGGGAACAACCAGCTGTTCCGGAACCTGGTTCTCCAGAAGCAAGGGCGGGCACAGCCTGCGCACACTTCTGTTTTCCAAAGCTCCAGCTGGTGGTGGGAGGGGACACCAGGACAGTCCCCATACCCTACCCTGCGGCCATAAGGCCACTGAGGAAGCCTGTACCAATTAGCAGTACCATGGGGTTGAGATTTAGCTCAATGGCACTGTGCCTGCCTTGCAAGCGCAAGGTCCTGAGTTTGATCCCCAGTACCACAAAAAAAAAAAAAAAGAAAGAAAAAGAAAAACTGGCCTAAATCACACGGAAATGTAGCTCTGTCTCCTATAGCAGTCCAAGTCAGTGTCCAGCTCTGCTTGGCAAAGGTGTTGGTAGTCAGGGCTCTAATATCTTGTTCTCAGCCATCTCTATGGTGTTGTGCTTATCCCCAGAGCCTCCTTACTACAGCCCTACTCCAGCCTGAAGGAGGAAAAAACAAAAAAGGAGGATTTCCTTGAAGTGCTTGACCCAGAAACACAAGTTTCTTCTGCTCACATACCAGTAACACAACCCGGTCACATGACCACCTCTGCCACAAGGGGTGCTGGGAAATGTAGTCTTCATCCTGGGTAACCATGTGCCTAGCATAAAATTCCACAACCATGAAAGAGAGGCTCATGGATTGGGGAGGCACCACTAGCTTCTCTGTCATATGAATTTACACCCAATAGTTTCTTTCACTGTGAGGGCATGTCTTTTATCATGTATTAGGAGTGAGCAGAGGAAAGTGTGCTCTTTCTGAAGACAGGCAAACCCCAAAACCAGGGAAGGATAGGATTGAACCAAGCAAGCTGTTTTATCTCACAAACATACCAATCACCTAAGAGGGAGTGGGGAGCAAAAGCCAAAAGCCCTTCTCCAACTCCAGGTTCCTAACTGGGGCACTATTGCCACTGTAGGTGAGATAAGTCTTTCTTGTAGGGGACAGTCCCCCCGCCATGATGGCAGCATGTTTAGCCCAGTACAGGTCAGTTCCATTTGTCCACAGGCTTTGTGACAACCAGGTTGAAGGCAGGCACTTCCAAAACCCCTGGAAGGGGCAGGGATGGCTTTGACTGGAGATGACAGTGGTGTCCTTGCCATAAGATGAGAAATGTGGGGTAAGTCTCCCCTAGGGCCTGGCAGGGCCTCAGCCTGCTTGACCACCAAGCTGCTGTTTAACAATTCATCTTTATCAAATACTGGTGTTTGCCCCTGTGTTAGTCAGCTTTTCCTCACTGTGACCAAATACCTGAGAAAGTCATCTTGCAGAAGGAAAGGTTTATTTTGACTCATGGTTTTGGAAGGCTCAGTCCGTGGTCAGTGGGCTCCACTGCTGTAGTCCTGAGGGGAGGCTGAACCATCATGGCAGAACAAAGCTGCTCACCTCCTGGCAGGTGAAGTAGAGAGTGGGAAAGAAATAGAGAGGAAAGGGCAGGGAACAATTTATACCCTTCAAAGGCATGGCCTTGCTCCAACTGGGCTCCACCTTCTAACATAATCTGGTCCCCTCTCTAACTGTCATGTCTGAACATTGTTATATTGAGGATCAAGCCCTCAAAACCAGAATCCCAAGAGACACCTCCTGCTTAAAAACCAAAATATTGCCGCCTGCTGCGCAAGCGCAAGGACCTGAGTTTGATCCCCCCTACCAAAAAAAAAATTAGTATTAAAAACCACAATAGCCCCATTCTTAGTAAAGTGCTGTTTTCCTGCCACCATCATACCTTACACACACACACACACAAGCATGCACACAAAAGAGAGGAGACATGATGTCTGGTTCTGCAAGGACTCAAGAGCCAGAACAGGGATCTGAACATGAACACCAGAGGTTTATTGAATGACTATAGGAGGAAGGGAGTAAGCCTGGTTTGGGATGAACTGAAGTGTGTTCAGAACCATCGGGTGAGCCAGGCAGGTTGGTCCAGCCCTGTACTCTGGGAAGATAAGGCAGGAGGACTGCAAGTCATGCCCAGCCTGGGCAGCCTAGCAAGACTCTGTCTCAAAATTTTAAAAATGTAAAAAATAAAAGAGGCTGGGAATATTTAAAATTCTTGGTTCAATCCCCAGCACTGAAAAGAAAAACGAAAACAAACCACTAGTAGGTGAAGTTTAACCAGGCAAAGCTGAGCCAAAAGCAATTTGGGCTTTTGCAGGGAGCAGTGAAGCTTCCGAAAGGCTGCAGAGAGGGGCAGAACCCAAAGCTAACTAAGGAGAAACGCATGGTCGGCCGGGGACCCATGTGAAGTTGGGAACATGGGTTCGAAGTGGTTCCAGGAATGTTTTTCCCCAGAGACCTCCACTTTCAGGCCTCTGAATTCACCACAGAGATGGTCTCCTCCAGATCCTGGTACTGCCACTTAAGAGCTTGGACAATTTATCTAACCTCTAAGTATTTTTGTTTCTTTGTGTAAAAACAAATGGAAATAGTGATATCTACCACCAGCTGGAGCTGTTCGGAGGCCCAAAAGGCCTCCAGGGTTGTTGCACTTTAGACCACAGGCTCCAGAGCCCAGTGCCTGGGTCTGCCCAGCCGTTCAGCAGCTGTGTGGCCTGGAAACCTCACTTGACATCTCTGCGCCTCAGTTTCCTCCCCTGCAGAACAAGGAGAAGGGCAGCACCCGCCTAGTAGAGCTGTTGAAGAGACAAGTGAGGAAATATAGACTGTAAATGTGGACCAATGTGTTTTATTTTCATTACCTTTTTTACCTTTATCTGCCCTGAAATAAATTACCAGATTATACAGAATTTCATAGATGTTATTGCTTAACAACTGAGTTACACTTATTTTAGATAGGTCTTTGTTTTTCCAGTCCTGGGGATTGAACCCAGGACCTTCTCCTTGAGCCACACCCTCGGCAGCTTTTTTATATTTTGAGACAGGGTCTCAAGTTGCTGACTTGCCCAGGCTGGGCTCAAACTTGGGGTCCTCCTACCTCAGCCTCCCAGAGTGCTGGGATCCCAGGCGTGTGCCACCATGCCTGGCTTTCAGATAGGCAGTTTTAAAGGACCATATTGAAAGAACAAAAGTGCATATGGTTTGCCCATAGGGAAAGGATTATAAATGTGTACAAGAGACGCTGAGGTTTGGGGAATGTTTAAAATAAGCAAGGGTAAGAAGATGTTGGTTTTTGCAGTGCTAGGGGTTGACCCTAGCTAAGTGTGGGGGTTGACCCACATGCTAAGCACGGAAGACAGATTTTATTCAGTTATAGCGACAGCTGACAGCTGGGCAAGGCTGAGCTCCACTCATACTTGGGCAGAGGCGATGGGCATTTGAAAGGGAGGGTGAGGGCAGGGCAGAGCCATGCACAAGTGCAGAACGATGAAGCTGAAGTGTTGCTCAGTGTCACTGTGAGAAGCAGCCTTGAAGTTCAGTCAGGAATCTGTGGTCCCTCAGAGACAGAGGGGCCCTGACTGCCTGATGACTCCATTTCAGAGAACAGTGCCCTCCCGGGGCTGGACGCAGAGCTCGGTGGTTGGGGTGCTTACTTAGCACAAGCAGGGCTGCAAGAACAAAAACCAAACCCGGGGTAGGGAGAGGAGTCAGGGAGACACACATGACCTCTCACGATTATGAGTTCTCTTTAGTGACCTCCTTTTCCCCCAAGAAAGGGAGGTTAGGAGTACAGTAAGTTCTCCTGGCAAGATTGGGTTCTCCAGGGCAGGCATTTTAGAGGGGGAGCTGCAGTCACCCCCAAAGACACAACTCTGCAGCCAGAAGTCACACTACTGTCTGGTCTTTAGTGCCCGACTTGGATAGAATCTGCAGCTCTCAGATATCTGCTAAATCCTTCTCTCTTCCCTCTGGGAGCAGAATAACCCTCGCTTCCTTCATCCAGCCTCAGCCTCTGCTAGATGGGAGTCATGTCCTCTCAAAACCCGGCTCTTACCAGGTACAGTGGCACACATCTGTAGTCCCAGCACTTGGGAGGCTGAGGCAGGAAGATCACAGCAAGTTCAAGGCCAGCCTGAACCACGTACTGAGACTGTCTCAATTTTGCCTCTTTGCTAGGCAGTTTCTCTACTCCTAGTAGAAAGGTGAGCCTGGCAGCTCCACACTAACACTTCCAGCTTAACAAATCCAAAAGGATGAAAATGTGTTACGCTCCAGAACCCCGGGAAAAGTCCTGGGATTGATATAATAAGTCCTTTCACCAAGGAGGGAAGCGAGGCACAGAGAGGAGATGGGGCCACCCAGCCAAAGGTGGGGCTTGTGGCACCTGGGGGTGCAGCACCTCTGCTCTGTTGTCCGAGCAGCCCACCGGGATCCTAACTCAGCCCCCGTGATAGAATAGAGGGGTGAAGTTTGACAAAACTTTATTTGTAAAGAGGAAAAGGAAGGGGAGAAAGGAGAAGATAGACAGCTGCCCTGATAAAGAATCTGGGTATGGGGCTCAGAAAGATGGAGGACCCGTGGGCCCTTTGTCCCCAGCTGCTTTTATAGGGGGTGAGTGGCCCTGCCCCCGCACCCGGAACTGACCATAACCAGGCTGGCTTCCGGGCACCTCTGCCTAATGTCATTTCTTCTGCTGCTCTACATGCAGCTTATTTCTGTCTGTTTTCTTGTCCTTGACCTACCTTTTAAGGCCTCTCTTTGGGGTGGGCAGCTAGTTGGCAAGGGTGCCCTATTCTTGGCTAGCTTAGAGTTAGTAAGGGGGCGTGTGGATGTCTGTTGTACTCTATGATGACCCTAGAGTGGATAATATAGTGAGTCTAGAGTGAATACACATGCATGTAAGTGCACAGGCATGTATGTTAGTGCACAGGTGTGCGTACACACTGCCTTAAAGTTAGACGGCCGCCCTCTTGCTTCTCCTACATTTTATTGCGGGGGGGGGGCTTATCATTTGTGCACCTGGCTTTCTCTCTGTGCCCTATTTGTCAGTATTTATTTTTCTGGCCTCTTGGCAGAAGTCCCAAGGCCATTTGGTGCCTCTCTTTATCTGTTTTTTTTCTCTTTTTCTATCCCTATCTTTGGCATGAGCAATGCTACATAATTTGGAGGAAAAGTCATTTGATTAGGCCTAGTTCTCCTGCCTACAGCCCAGCTACGGCATTTCAAGACAAAATTCCATTTTGGCCTCGGGTCACAACTGAGACCTCAATGGTCTGGAGATGCTGTGATGCTCCAGGACAAGATTACAGCAGCTGAAGATATTGTGGGAGGAACCAAATCTTCATCTGCATAGGTCCTCACTGATCTAGGAATTCTGCTGCTCTCCAGTCATCTGTTACATTTGCTTCCGGATGTACTGAACTCTCTGTCCTGACTCATTTGTTACATTTGTTTCTCCCCATGTACAGCAAGCTCTGGGGCTTTCATCTTTGCAGCCCAGAGCAGCACTGATCAGACCCAAGGCTCAGCTTCTTCTCCAAGTCTCATTTTTTCTACCTTTTCTGTATAATAAGTGAATTCTCCTTGTGCTGCCGTGGCTCACAGGAGACTAGGACTCACTGCAGAGGTTCTAGTAATGTCCCCTTTCCATGTTCCCGACAATGCTTCCCAGGGTAATTTCTCTAGTAAAGTTTTTTTAACTCCCTCTAGTCAGAATCAGCTAGAAGACCTAAGAAGGCCCCTATTTTATTTTCTACAGACCTCTGTTCCTACAAGGTGGCAAAGGGCAGGATCAGAATTCAGGACCCCAGTCCCGACCCTTTCTACCAGAACACCCTGCCTCACCCTGGCTGTCCCCACTCTGACAGGTTAATAATTAGATCATAACACTGATCGTAGTAGGAGGTCATCTGAATGAGTGTTTTCCTGTAGTAACATCTGACTCAACGCCAGAAACCAGGGACTGTGGAATCCCCATTTGAAACCACAAACTCCACCCAGTTTAAACCTCTGCTGGTTTCCAGCCAGGACAGCCTCCAGCTGGCTCCCTTATGAGGCCTCTGTCACCTGTTACAGGAATGCATGCACAGCTGCATCCCTCATGTGCTGGAGGGGTGGCCATTCCCACCCTGGCTTCAGGCTGCATTGAGGATACCGCGCCCCAAGCTCCAGCGAGCACCTCTCAGGCTCCCAGAGGCATGGGCCTCGCTTGGGGCAGCCCTCAGCCCCGGACCACTCAGCACCTTCTCCTCTGCCCCAAGAAGCCTGGGAAGCTACCCCTCCCACCCACCACAAGCTCAAGGCCACCTCCCAAGGCCTGGGGGCCTGGCCCAACCTGAGAGGCTTCTGGTGAACCTGCGTGCTAGGCCCTTGCTGTGAATGTTCTGTGCGTGACCCTTTCTTTTTTATTTTTTTCTTTCCTTTTTTTTTTAATGCCAGACAAAAGATGAAATTCCAGAGCTGGAACCACAGGGGATGATTCCAGATCTCATACTTTACAGGAGTATGGTTATTTAGAATAGCATTTAGGAAAAATAAAATAAAAGACAGAGCCTAGCGTGCATAAGTGTTGGCAGGTTGTAATCCCAACACTCTGGGAGGCTGAGGCAGGAGGATCCAAAGTTTGGACCCAGCCTGGGCAACTTAGCAATTTGTTTAAAAGAAATAGAAGCAATAAAACTAGAGGCTGTACCAAACATTCTGCCAGTCATCCAATCAGCAGAACTCTTATCAACGGCAAAGGCCAGGGGCCCCAACCATGCGGCTCAGAGAAGTCAGTCCTGTGGGAAGCCAAGGATAGTGGAAAGGGCTCTCGGTGACACTCATGGAGTAGCGACACATGCTGGGTGTGGCTGATATCAGGAATCGGTGACTCCATTACTTCTACACTGCTTTGCTCATGTCATCGCTGTCACCTCCCGCTCACTGGGCAGGTCAGGAAAGTGACTCGCCAGCCTCTGGTCTCACGGTACCTCTGCTGTGTTCCCCTCCAGGCGTCCTGCTGGCTTCAGGTACCTGCTCTGTGCTGGCCTTCTCCACGCACCTGGGCCTCCTGATGCAAGGAGCCCGTGCCCGTCTGCCTGCCGCCGGGAGCCTGGATGGCGATTTGCCTCTGCCTAGTCCTGGGCCTTAAGGCCTGGCCTGCAGCCTCGGTCTTCTTCCCAGGGACGCAGGAGCAAGACAGTGCAGATTCAGGTGAAGAGTGAGTGGGGTCCCCAGTGGGAAGGGTGAGTTCTCAGCGAGATCCCTGCACCCCAGCAGGGCCATCAGGACAGGGTCTGTGCCATCATCACTACCTGTCTGCATCCGCTGCCACCATAACAGAACACATGGGACTGGGGAACTCAGAGAGAACAGAGGTTACCCAGGTGGGATGGCGCACGCCTATGATCCCAGCACTCTGGGAGGCTGAGGCAGGGGCATTGTGAGTTTGAGCCCAGCCTGGGCAACATAGTGACTTAGTGAGACCTTGTCTCAAAATAAAACAAGGCTGGGGATGCAGCTCAGTGTGAAGGGCCCAGGTTCAATCCCCAGTATCACCAAAAAAAAAAGAGGAAAGAAAACCACGGGGTGGGGGGGTTCCTCCTACGAGCGTTGTGAGGATTAAATGTGCGAAACCCTCGGCTTCTGTGGAGTGCACCGCCGAGCGGCTCTCAGAGCACTTCCACTTCCGCAGCTCGTGCAAGGCCCTGGCCTCCGTCCCCAGCACGCTCTGCACACGCGGCTCATTTCCCACCATGGCTCAGGACATCCCATAGCTAACAGCACACTGTCCTGAGGCAGCAATCAGCCTTACTGTGGCGCGCTGTTTTCTGTAACATTTCTTCCCCGCTCCCAACGCCCCCTACGCCTGGGCACCTGGCTCTGTGTGTTAGCCCGCGTGGTGTGCGGGCGCCAGGCTCTCTGCGCCGTCCCAACCCCTGAGGCTGTTACGTTGCTGTTTTTCTCCTCCCTCCAACCTAGGCCCAGCTCCGCCTCTCCCAGAAAGCCCTTGGCGAGCTCCCCGCTGCTGCTGAAGTCCTTTCTGATGGTCACAGTTCGCTGAGGTCGGACATAATCCCACACGGAGGTTTCCGGCCCGCGCCATGTGTCAGGCCACCCAGCGTCAAACCCCGGATGTGCCCCTCTCTGACTGCAAGGCCTGGCCCTAAGGAGCCCTGGGCCTCGAAAACTTTTGGCTGAAAAATGTAAGGAAAGAGAACTATGGGCGCCTGGGGTCGCCCACTCACAAGCTCCAGGTTTCTACTCCTGCATCCTTACAGTTGATGTCTCACATGGTAATGGGCAGGTCCTGCTCAAGTTCAAGTTTACACGCTCCTTGCCTCTGCTCAGTCCTCCCATGGCTACCGTCTCACTCACAAAGCCCTCACCCAGGGCCGGGGCCAGGAGGTCCCGTGTGATCCACCCCCATTACCACCCCAGTCTCCTCCTTCCCTCTTCTAAGCACACTTAGCTCACACTCACCTCAGGGCCTTTGCACTTGCTGTTCCGGCTTCTTGAAGCACTTCTTCCCTACCTGCCACCTTCTTTACCTCCTTCAGGCCTCTGCACAAAATGCTGCCTCCTCAGAGAGGCCCTTCTTGACCTTCCTGACCACCTCCAATCCACCCCTCAACTCTCTTATTTCCTTCACAGCACTCATCCCACCCGGACTACATACATATGTGTTCATCTGCATGTGACTGTCCCCCCCCCCCACCAGAGTCCCAGGAGGGCAGAGGCTGCTTCTGTCCTCTCGCTGCTGACCCCAGGGTGCCAATTTGGTTCACCCGGAAGTCGATGCAGACTGCCAAGCGGTGGGAGCCACAGAGGCCTGGGGTGTGCAGGAGTGAGGCGGATGAGGCCGGTTACCACGCGGGAGCTCGCCCAGGGAGCTCGGCCCTGGGGTGGCACAAGCGGTGACGCAGGAACCGGTGCGTGTAGCGTCAAGGGCTGCTGCGGACATTCCCATCGGCCACCTGGGGGCGCGATCTCCGGTGCCACAATTACTGTGTGGTGACAAGGGACCCTGAGCCAGCCGGGGCTGGGCTGGACCCGCGGCAAGGAGCTCTGCGGCCAGGGGCTGGCTGGGCACCTCCGAGTGCAAAGGCGGCAACAGGGGGGAGGAGGAGGGGGAGGGAGGGGGGGAGGGGGAGGAGGAGCCGCCTCCCCACGACCTCCGCACTCGCACTCCGCAGCGGCCTTCCTGCCTCCCGTCGGCCCCCTTCCACGACCCAGAGTGTCGCCCCTTTTCCCGCCACCTGTGGGCCGTGGCTCGTGAGCCCGTTTTACAGATGAGAGACGGCGGCCCAAACAGGTGAACTAACAAAGCCCCGCTCGGGATCTGCACTGGGTTCCTGGGCTCCCGGCTCCCACCGCTTCACCTCTGGAAGTCTCAGCACAGGCAGATGGGCGTGTGAGGAATGGTTCAAAGAGCGGGCATTGGAATTTGAATTCTGGTCCCTTCCTGGCTGTGTGTCATTGGATCAGTGTCTTGACTTCTCTGTGGCTCAGTGTCCTCACCCATAAAACTGGGGAAATGATAGTGTCCAGGCCAGAGTATAGTTGTGAGCATTCAGCGAGACGAGCAGGTCCACATATTAAAAGAACAGGGCCTGGCACTGTTGAATACTAGTGACCCGGTATCTCTGTCACCACGAGCATTATCGTTGTTATTATTAATTCTCTGACTGTCCCCATATGCATATGTGGAGCCCCAGGAAGCAGCAGCAGGAACAGCAGAGTTTTATTGACAGAGGAGAAATGGCGTGGAGTGAGCTAGGCGGATGCCAAGGAGCTGGTGGGGAAAGAGGGAGGAGTTTGGGGCCGCAGAGGAGCGCTAGCTGAGGTGCTGAGCAGAGTGCGGAGGAGCAGGCCAGGGGGTGCTGGTGAACCAGCCTCGTCTCCCCAGCCAGGGTCCGGCACCAGCTTTGCGACTTGGTTCTGGGTTGATCCACCGGGAAAAAATAACTTTAAAATCTTATTGCCCCTGACGATTTGATACGTTCCATGGCGGCAAAAGGATCTCCAAGACTCCTGCTGTCCTTTCATCAGCTGCCTGGGAAATGTTTATTGAGCAGGTGCCAAGTGCCCAGCTCTTGCTGGGCCATGCTGGGGACGCACTGGGGACCCAGACCACAGTGAGAGCCTGTGGGGGCCATCCGAAGACCTTGACGGCCAGGATGTCAGGACGGGAGTAAAGGGGCCCAGGGAGCTGTGGGACCCTGGGGAGGCTGACCCGGGCTGAGGGTCCTGGCGGGCTTTCTGGAGCAGACATCCCAGCTAAATCACTAAATTGCTTACGCCGGACTCAAACTTGTGATCCTTCTGCCTCCGCCTCCCAGAGTGCTAGGGCTACAGCCCCTTATTGGGGCCAGGGATTTAGCTCAGTGGTGCTGCTGCCTGCCTCACAGCACCTTAACTGCAGGCACAAAGCAGTTCTAAATCCTGTTAAAAACTAATAATGCCCCAGCGGCCACATGTAGGTGACAGATTCCAGGGCTACCTTGGGCCTTGCCGGGTCCCCCCAAGGGTCAGACTGGCTCCAAAACCCCAGCATCTAGCGGCGTCCTTCCTGCCCCAGTGTCCTGCTGCCGCGCCCTCTCCTGTTCCATCCACTGTCAGAGGAAAAGTCACTCATTTCCGGTCTGGTGGCTGCAGGGAGGGGGGTGGTTTGCACAGCTGCCTGAGTCTTAGAGGTGACACTGCAGCCACCCCCTTAGCCACTGGCCAGCATCCAGGGCTCCTCTGGCCCAGGTTGCTGCAGAACCCACTTCCCTTTGGGACAGCACCGTAAGAAGCACTGTGACCACCCCCCCAGCCCCCCCAAAAGCTTCACATTTGTCAGAGACACCCTGGCGGTCACCTCTTTTGTAAATCCCACCCCCGTGACACGGCCTCATAGCATGTCCTTCATTTCCTGTTGTGTCATTAAATATTTCTTTGCATGATGATTTAATGTTCATCTCCCCAGACTGCCAGGAGCGTTTGTTGAGTGAATGAATGAGATTGAAACCGCGCTGCCCAGAGAACACGGACTGTGTTTGATGGGGTCCCACAGGGACCCCAGCTCCTTCACCGGTGGCCTCAGCCTCCTCAGGGCGTGATACATTCAAGATGTCCTGGTTCCAACCCGGAGGAAGGGGAGCCATGCAAATAGGTACCCTCTCTTCTTTTTCCTGTTTCTTTGTGGTAGTGGGGATGGAACCGCTCTCAGCGCTGAGCTACATCCCCAGGCCCAGGGTCTCACTAAATTACTTAGCTGCCCCAGCTGGGCTCAAATTTTAGATCCCTTGCCTTGGCCTGGAAGAGTGCTGGGATTACAGGTGTGTGCACACCACCCCCGGCTAAGTCACCTTCCTGGGAAGGCACAGCCTAGAAGCTGTTCATGTCACCCCCGCTCACATTCCCTCGGCCAGAGCCTGGTCATGTGGCCCCACAAGGCCCTGGGAAGTCTGCAGCTGCTCACGTCCCCGCCTCATCTTGCCCCACGAACCACCGTGTCAGCCACAAACTGCCTCAGGCTCGGCTGACTCAGAGCATCGGTGGCTTACCCCAGAGAAGGCGCACTTCTCCATCCTGTCACAGCCTGTGCAGGTCTTTGGGGAGAGTCTGCTCTACACAGCTGTTCAGGGATTCGAACTTTGTCCAGCCTGTGTCTCTGTTCCCCTCAAGGTCACCTGAGACCACCTGAGACCGGGTGTGGAGCTGAGTGGCTGGAAACAGGGAAAGAGTTCTATGAGCAACCAGCCAGTTCCCTCCTCATGGACTTGCCCAGGCCCTCCTGCCACAGGGCCTTTGCACATGCTTTCCCTACACCTGGAATACTTTGCCCTCCTTCCTTCACTCCATTTGCTTCTACTCATTGAAAAATCCCAGTGCAGTCAGCACTTGCCTGGGTCACACCCCCAGTTGCACCCACCTGCCCAACCTCTAAACCAGGCACAATGGGACATACCTGTAATCCCAGACATGCGGGAGGCTGAGGCAGGATGATTGGAAGTTCGAGCCCAGCCTGGGCAACTGAGCACGAATTTGTCTTAAAAAATTAAAAATTAAGGGAAAAAGACTGGAGGTGTAGCTCAATGCTCTCTGGATTTAATCCCCAAAACAAAACAAAACATTCGCCATTTTATAAGTGAATAACACTTTGATCATGTCTATTTCATGCAATCAATTCTGAGTCCCAACGGGCAGGAATGATGTGCCCCACTGCATGCCCTGACCCTGCAGCAGTGCTGGCTGTAGCAGACACTTGGTCAGCATCTGTGCAGTGGATGAATGAAACCCTCACCCACTTCTTTCTTGTTCCATGGTGAGACCCTCAAGGGCCTTGAGCGAGGTGAATGAAGAAGGAAGCCAAAAGCAGAGAGATTTCTAGCTATAACCTCTGGCGATCATCATTTCTCTCCTCCGATCTTATTTTACACATCCATTTCTGTCAGTGTAGACAAATATATTTCTTCTCCACTACTACTTTTTCTTGTTTGAGATAGGGGATCACTAAGTTCTCCAGGCTGGCATCAAACTGGGAATCCTCCTGCCTCAGCTGCCTGGTAGCTAGAAGTACAGCAGTGTGCCACCACACCACACCACATCAACCACCATTTTTATTTTTGTTTGTTTGTTTTTTGAGACAGTCTTGTTGTATAGTCCAAGGTGGCCTTGAACTCATTGCATAGCTGAGGCTGGCCTCAAACTCCAGGTGATCCTCCTGTCTCGGCCTCCCCAGTGCTGGGACTACAGACATGCACCATCATGCCCAGCTCCACGACCATTTTTAATAGATTGGTGGCGGCTGATTAAGAGTGCTATTTTGGGGGGGGGGGTACCGGGGATCGAACTTGGGTCCTTGTGCTTGCGCAGCAGGCGGCGAAACCACTGAGCTAAATCCCCGGCCCAAGAGTGCTATATTGAGTGTTCTATGAACCCATCTCTGGTCCTCAGGAAGGGTGACTCTGTGTTGATTATTGATGTCTTCCAGGATGAGGGGACAGCTCACATGACCTGCAGTGTGGGGACATCATTGGGTGGCGAGCAGAGGACAGGGGTTCCAGGCACCTAAATTGCTGTGTGTGGCAAAGCCTGATTTCTCCAGGCGTTTTTGTTGCTATTGCTACTGTAGTGTGCTATGACCTGTACACGGTGCTCTTCTGTCACCTCGGCACTTTTTGTCTGTGCCTTATCTTCCGGTGGCATGGACTCGCTCTGAGCCCAACTTCCTGTGATCATCAATAAACATGGCCGCTCACTCCTTACTACTGGGTGTACACGTGGCAACTCTCCTCATTGTACTCAAGAACCTGGACTATTACTGACCCATTCAATCATAACAGAAGGGCTGGGGTCACAGCTCAATGTGAAGATCCCAGGTTCAAAAAGAGAGTACTATGGAACAAAGAGAAGAAGAGAGTTAAGAAGGAGAATGAAAGAAAGACGGGGAGGGAGGGAAAAGAGAAGAAAAGGAAAGGAAAAGAGAAGCGGTTGATTCAGCTCACAGTTCCAAGGCTCTGAGGTTTGAGGTCCAAAGGCCACAGCTCTGGGGCGACCTCACTGCATCTGACATTTCTGAACAATCACCAAGGTGCTAAATGAAAAAACAAAATGGAATCTCTGCCTCCATTCCTTTCCTGAGCTGCCAACACCCCCACAAGAACATACCCTGCACTTCTCTCCAGGCAGGCAGGCAGCCACACACGTACTCATGCACGCATGCAACCACACACGCATGCAACCACACACGCGCACATATGGTACTTTTGTGTCCTGGCTACTCCTTGGTGCCCTGCCAGCTTTCAGGAGGAAAAGCAGGCTTCCAGAAGGAAGCAGTAGTCAGGGCTCCCTGAATCAAGATGAATGGGAAACCATCCCAAGGCATACATTTTAGATTTAAAAAAAGAAAGAGGGGGAAAAAAAAACAGGAAGAAAAAGAACAATGCTACCATGTTGTTTTTTCAACGCGAGTAGAAAGAATAAGGAAATAGATTCATACTTGCTTCCTTTGTTTTTGTTTTTGCTCTGTTGGTTTTTTGAGACAGTCTCACTATGAAATTTACGCTGGTCTTGAACTCACTATGTAGCCCACGCTGGCATCAAATTCACAGCAATTCTCCTGCCTCAGCCTCCCGAGAGCTGGGATTACAGACATGCGCTACCAGACTCGGCCATACTTGCTTCCTTATTCAAGTTTCCAGGGACTCTTTGGATCCAGAAGTTGGGGAACCACAGACTCAAATAGGATGAAGACCAAGAAGCTCTCCTGGACCCACTGGGAATGTCTGTTCACTTGGAGAATTCCATTCACTTCTGCTTTCAAAAGAATGAAAGGTAAAGTCTAGAACTGGTCCCAACACTCAGGGAATTTAGTCATGAAGAGAGATACACAAAAGCAGGCAGTATTAGTATTAGTAACTATATTAGTTATAGTATTAGTCTCCCTGTATTAGTCAGCTTGCATTACTACAATGAAATAACCAAGGCAGATAAAATACCACAGGGAGCCCCACAGCCCCTCCAAGGTTCGTCCCAACGGCTGGGAAGCTCCCACCAGACCCCACCTCCCAAAGGTTCCTCCACCTCCCCAAAGTGCCACCAGCCTGGGACCAACACTGTAATCTCCACAGGCCCCTGGGGGACACTCAGGTCACACCTAAACCATAGCAATGCTCCAGAGCAGATTTGCTTTGTGTACAGTCTGGCTCCTCCTACCACCTTTCCCACCTTAGGCCAGACCGGCAGAGCTGTGTGTGAGCCTCTGCTTCCTGTACACCCCTCATCCAATTGGAAAGCAAGTCCCTTTGTCTCCACCTGAAAAATAAATCTAGATGCTGGGCATGGTGGCATAGACGGTCAGCACACCACTTGGGAGGCTGAGGTGGGAGGGTTGCTGTGAGTTCAAGGCCAGCCTGGGCTACATAGTGAGTTCAGGGCCAGCCTGAACTACAAAGGGAGACCTTGCCTCAAACCCCACCCCCCGGCCCCACCCCCCAAATACAATACAATACAAGAGAATCCAATCACTCCCCCAACCAGGCCACCCTGAAATGAGCCCATCCCCTGCCTCCTCGACCAGCCCACTGGGCTCCCAGTTTTCACCCTCACCCCCTACAGCCTGTTTCCCACACAGCAGCCACAGAGGTTGCCCTCCAAAGTCTTCCCGTCTCTGTAAAACACCAACTCTTCACCATGGCCACAAGGCCCAGCCATATCTGATGCCATATCTGGCCACTTCCTATCTCCATGGCATCCTTTTTCACTGTCTCCATCCCTCAGTCCACTCCAGCTTCACTGGTCCCTTTGCTGTTCTTTAAGTCATCAAGTACATTCCTGCCCCAGGGCCTTTGCATTTGCTATGCCTGAAATATCTATGTGCAGCATTTTCACAGTTCACTTCCCTTGGATCTCTGCCTAAATTCTCCACCCCAGAGATAATTTTTCTGTCAGCTTCCACCAGATTCTGCTGCAGAAACAACCCCTAAATCTTGTCATTCCTCACTCGTGTTATGAACATTGACTGCAGGCAGGCTGTGGGTCTTCTCTACACATCTTTGTCCTGGGGTCATGGCGGAAGGAGTGACAATCCTTGGGACAGAAACTACGTTGACCACTGGGCCAGGGATGTAGCTCAGTGGTGCTGCACCTGCCTGGCAAGTACAAGGTCCTGAGTTCGATCCCAGGTACCACAGGGAAAGAAAAAGCTGTGGTGACTGGAGAAGCCAGGGACAGAGCAGCCCACGCTCATGGCTCACTGGGGACCAGGCCTGCAGTTGGGAATGTGGCAGGAGACTCCGCTTGCAAGAGGGAGCAACAGCTCCAAGAAAACGAAACAAGCACAGCTGGACGACACAGTGCTGCTCCCACCAGCTGTGCACAGATGACCCCGGGTTACTTCCAGGGGACCGGAGGCCGATTTTGCTGAGTACATGGGCTCTCCACTGACCTGCAGCTGTCTGGTGGGCAACTGGAATGGAGAAAAGGCCCACACTTGCAGCTTTGTCACACCTGTCCCCTGCACTGTCCTAGCCCCGGGGTCAGATTCCACTGGGCTCTGCATGTGGACTTGAAGGCCATTTAGGAAACGTTGTGTCCAAGACCCCGACCCAGGTGAGCTTGGCCTCCGCCCATGGGAGCTGGTCTGTGTCCATTTCCTCGGCAGCCCAAGCCCTGAACGCCCTCTCCCTGTCCCCAGGCTGGGCCATGTGGCCGGGAGAGGACGTCAGCAGTAGGAGGAGCTCGGCAGACCCTGAGCGAAGTGGACCTCGAGTCAGCCCACCAAGCACGAGACCAGGATGTGCAGGATGACGGAGCCAGACAAGCAAAAACTCAACGCCTCTAGGACAGGATGACCGTGACCACCCATGATCCAGGTCTGCCACATCTTTCAGATCAGAGCCTCTACCCATGGGAATTACTGGACTCCATCCTGTCCCAGCAAATCAATAAACACCTGCTATCCTTCCTTCAGCAAGTGCAGTTTGGTTGATCTCTTGACCAATCACTGGCCTCCTTCAGCTGAAGCCCCAGGGTGACCGTGGGTCAGAAGATCCTGTCTTCTGGCATCTGCAGCCTCCACCTTGCTGACAGAGCACCTGCCTCCCTCGTTACCATCGGCCTCTTTCCGCCTCCCTCCCCAGCAACCTCTTGCTCATGTGTCTTCTGCCCCTGGACAGGTGTAGCACGTAGTAGGTGCTCAATAAATATGTATTGGCTGAATGAATACAGGAGGCCAAAAGGCCCAAGATGGGGCAGTCTAGAGAGGTGTAGGAGCCGAAAGAGGGGCATTTCACTGAATCCCTCACACCCACCCTCAGGGCTCTGAGCTGGGGAGCCGTTAGCAGAGGAATCATACAGCTTCTTGGTTCAGCCCACCTATTCCAACCAATAGCAACCTCCATCCACCACAGGCTCCTCCCACCTATTTCCCCCCCAAGAAACAAGCATCTCACTTAATTCAGCTACGTCGGCAGCACAGACTTTTGGCCCTTCCCAGTGTATAGGAGCTGAATTACTATTTTTTCAAAGGAATATGGGCCACTGAAGCCCCATCTCCTCCTGCTGACTCTCACCACCTCCTAGTCCCTTCCCTGAGGCTTTCCCACTTCCTGACCCCTAACTCTGATTCCATCTCAAACTTGCCCCATCCCTGCCCTCAACCCTGCCTTGTCCCCACTCTTTAGTTTTGTTTGAGACAAGGTCTCACCAAGTAGCCCAGTCTGACTTCTGTGGTGAGCCTCCAGCCTCAGCCTCCTGAGATCTTGGATTATAAAGCGTGTGCCACCATGCTGAGCTTTGTATTGTTTGTTTGTTTGTTTGTTTGTTTGTTTGTTTGTTTTTTGAGACATTTGAGACAGGGTCTCACCGTGTAGCCCAAACTGGCCTCAAACTTGCAGAGATCCTCCTGCCTCAGCCTCCTGAGTGCTGGGATTACAGGCATGTGCTTTGTCACCATACTTGAGAGGCTGAATCATCTCATGACGTGAAATTGCTCAGGACCACAGCCTCACCTGTACTACTACCAAGTTCAATGCCCAGTGGGGAGGAGGTGGAACAGGGGTGATGTCAGGAGCAAGGCTACATAATTTTGGGGAAAAATCATTTCACAATTAAATTATGATTAAGCCTACAGGGTGGCTATGGTGTGTCAAGGCATAACTTCATTTTTGCCTCTGGTCACAGCTAAAACCTCAATGGTTGACACTCCAGGGCAGGATTACATCAGCTGAAGACATTCTGGGGAATTGAGCAGTAACAGAAAAGTTTCATCTGGGAAGGACAAATTCCTTATCAACATAAATTCCTCATCATCCTATGATTATTGGCACCCTCTGAGTCATCTGTTACTCCCAGTGAACCAAATAAAGGTGTGGCAAGCTTGGGGTGAACAACATTGATCAGCCCCAAAGCTCAGCTTCTTTAAGTCTCATTTCCTGTCTTTATTCTTTAATTCGCCTTGGGCTGTCATGGCTCACAGGAGACCAGGACCCACTGCAGAGGTTCTGGTCATGTCCCCTTTCCCTGTTCCCTACAGGGTGAGGGACCCCAAATGTGAAGTCAAACAGCAGCAGAGGGACAGCCTGAGAGGAGTGGAGCTCAGCAGGGCATCCCCTGGGAGAGGGGGACATCCCTGATGGTGACAGCATGACCCAGAGAAGGAACATAGCCACGGCCACAAGTTCCTAGTTTGGAAATAACTGAGCAGAACAAAGATGCTAGAAATTACAGAGATTTCCAAGAGCCCTGCCTGTGTGATTTCATTCAGAAATTCACCTGCACACGTCCAGGGCAAATACAGCCACCCAGCATCCCAGCTGGCACCCGTGGCATCAGAGAGAGTGGCCAGGGACAGAACTTTCCAAAGGAGCCAAAACCCAAAGAAGGAGTTTCCTAGAAATATACTGGGATGTTCAGGATCCGGGACCAGAGCTGCTAGGGAGCCCCATGTCCATGGCGGGACACCCTGGGGACCAGGACACCTCTCGGGCTCTGTCTCTGAGCCTCTGGCTCTGTCACCTCTCCCTCATCTTTGTCTGTCTCATCAATCTGACTCTCATTCTCTGCGTTTGTGGCACTGAGGATCGAAACAGGGCCTTCCCACTGACCTGCAACCTACATCCTCACCCCTTTTTTTTTCTTCCTTCACTCCCTATTTTGGGACAGGGTCACACTAAGTCGCTGACTTGCCAGGGTTGCACTCAAAATTGTGACTGCTGTCTCGGCCCCCCAGATCGCTGAGACCACAGACCAGTGGCGTGCCACCACACCCGGCCCCTCTGCCATTCTCCTGTGTCAGTTTCTCTCTCCCGACTTCTCTCGCAGTGTGTCTCTCCCCAGCTCGGCAGGCCAGCCCCACACTGTACCTCATTCCCCATACGCCCTTCCCTCCAGACTTGGAGTTCATCTGTCCCCTCCTCCAGCACCCAGACTCCTCGGAGGCAGGGCTGCTCAGCTTCATTCTTTGCTGCTCTATCCCAGGGCCAGGAGTGCAAACCAGAAAAATTAAAGGAGGAAGAAATGAACCACTGCTCTCATGAGCAGCATTTGCTTGTACTTTATTATATCACGGCTTGATTTTGGGTGCTGGAGAAGAACAAAGGGCCTCACACACACTAAACACTTGTTCTGCCACAGAGCCACACCCCAGCCTGACCTCGCATTATTTACAGAACTGTACTGGGAGGACATTAATCACCACGGCTGCCACTCTGCCAATAGCATAGCTGCTCTTGGCTGAGTGCAAGCTATGGACAGCTGCTGGGCAGAGAGCTTCCTGTTCCAGCCTCACACACACCTCTGGAAGTGAGCACTGTTATCATGCTGGGTCTTCAGAGGAGGAAACCTAGGCCCCACAGGAAGCAACTTGCCTGGTATGTGCTCAGCTGGTGGGAGGAGCTGGTGGTCAAGAGCCCCCATCTGCCCCTTCTCCCTTTGGGGGATACTGGTGGCTGAACCCTGGGCCTTTGCACTGAGCTACATCCCGAGCCCTTTTTTTCATTTTTTATTTTGAGACAGGATCTTGCCAAGTTGTCCGGGCCAGTCTCCAACTTCCCACCCTCCTGCCTCAGCCTCCCAGAGGGCTAGGCAGGGATGACAGGCCTGCCCCACCTCACCCCCACACTGGCTTCTTATCTCAGCTCTGCCACTCAGCAGCCGCCAGCCTTTAGTACGCTGTGAATCTCTGCGTGCCTCGGTTTCCTCCCCGGGACAGTGGGATCCTCCTATGGGAAGCGTTAGTGTCCGCCTCACTGCCCAGGAGGAATGAGCTGCCCAGGGGGCTACCCCGCCCCAGCTCCAGCCCGGGAGGCCCCCACCCGCGGTCCCTGCCACCCCGCTGGGAAGCTGGAATCCCCGCCCCGCCCCAGGCCTGACCAACGGGGTGGCAGCAATGTCCCCTCCCGCTCCCCCGCAATCCACGCAATCTCTCAGTCGCGCTGAGTAACGCGGCTGCCAGAGGAGCGAGTAACAGGGCCGCCTGTGCCTCGGGCCGGCATCCGCATGGCCCACGCCGCGCTGTCGGTGCTGTCGCTGCTGTGGCTGCTGTCGCTCTCCTCGGTGCCCCCCGGAGCCGGTGAGTGTCCCCCGCTCGGGCCCCTACCACGGCCTCCTGGGTCCCCTTCGCCGTCAGCCCCGCGCCCAAGAGAGCAGGGCCCCGGCGGCCGGGCCAGGGCCTCCCTCTGTCCTGGGGAAAGTGGAGGATTTGGGCCCCGAGACTCACAGAAAGGGCTCCGCTTCCGGGAAGCGCGGCTGAGCCTGACTCACGGAGGTGAAATTAGTTCCTCTCCTGTCGCTCACCTGGGCCTCGTCCCAGTGCCGCGAGGGGGCAGGGTGGGGGTGGGGCCCGGGAGGCGGCCCCGCTGGCAGGCTTCAGGGGCCTTTCATTCATTCTCCCTGCTCCTGGTACTGGGGCCTGAACCCAGGTGCTTGGCACTGAGCTACATCCGCACCTCACCCTCGCTCTCGTTTTTAATTTTTTTTTATTTTGAGGCAGGGTCTTGTCAAGCGTAAAGTGCCCAGGTTGGCCTCAAACTTGTGATCCTCCTGCCTCAGCCTCCCAGAATTCTGGGATTACAGGTGTGGGCCACCAAGCCTGGCTTCATTCTTTCTTTCAAATTCATGCAGTCGTCCCGCACACACTCCCACCTAGTGTGCCTGACAGTGTTTCAAGCACTCAGGATACAGCGGCCCCCTGGGGTCAGCTTTTGGCATTTCATAGCCGTGACCTAGAGGGTACATTAGGGGGAAGTGGGTTCTGCAGAGAGGTGGGTATTTCACGTGGTGTGCCTGGGTCTGGCCGGGATGCGGTTATAGTGACAACAGCGATGGCCAGGACATGAACGGTAATAATACTGCATGCAGGGCCAAGTTCCTCTTTGTGGCCTTTCCCTGAAGGTGCCCGCAGAACACTGGCACTTTCCGGGCCGAGGGGCTCTGGGAATGCCACTGACCCCGCCCTGGGGAAATTCCCAGGCGGGGGTATGGGAGCTGGAGGAGAGGTGAGGCAGGAAGTACCCAAGCTGAATGAATGAGCAACTAACTCAGTGACAGGGCAGCACCGCCAGGACGGGGCAGGGCCCTTCCCTGCTGGTTATTCCCAGCCAGTGACCTCACCCTTCCACTCCTGCTCCCCTCTGTCCCATGGGATGCAAATACCAGTGTGGCTGTAGTGGGGCTGCGGAGAGCACTGGAGAGGGCTTCAGGTCCAGTCACCCCATCCCAATCCCCGGGGGTTGAACCCAGGGCCTTTGCACTGAGCCACATCCCTGCCCTCTACTTTTGAGACAGAGTCCCGATGAGTTGCTAAATTGCCCAAGCCAGGCTTGAATTTCCAGTCCTCCTGCCTCAGCCTCCCAGAAGGCTGGGGTTACAGGTGTGCACGACCACACCCGGCTGGCCTCATCCAATTTCATTCCCAAGGCAGTCCCGACAGGCAGGAGGAGGAACCCGGCTGAGAGAAGGGGACCCCTTTACCCAGAGCCACACAGAGCTGGGCGGAGTCAGGCATTCAAAGCCCAAGCCCAGGCCCCAGATCCACACATTCGCCATCCATCCCTAGTCACTTGTGCCCTGTCTGGTCCTCCTCCCAGCAGCTCCGGGCACCTCGGGGCACTGCCCCCGGCTTCCTCCGCTCCTCCTGACCCCAGTTCATATTCGCCACGATGGAGCCCCGAGGTTGTGTAACAGCCCTATGAGTTTTTCATCACCTCTCCCTCCTGATGCCGCCCATCGCCACCTGCCTTGTGTTACCACAGCAAAACCCTAAACCAGTCCGTTTACAGAGAGGGAAGGTTTACTTGGGTTCACAGGTTCCCAGGTGCCAGGCCAAACCACGCTGTTCGCCTGTAGGAGGGCAGCACATCTTAGTGGGCAGAGCCTGCTGGAACAAAACCACCGCTCATCTCATGGATCTAGAAGCAAGGGAAAGAAAACAGGAGAAACCAGAGTCCCACCGTCCCTCCCGGGTCACAGCTCCAGGGACCTAACCTCACCGGTCCCCACCTCTTTTTTCTTTCAGTACAGTGTTATCAGGTACTTTCTTAAGAAATGCCTGCCAATCAAAAGTATTCCATGTCTTTCCTCCCTCGAACAAAGAACTGGGTGAGACAAGCCAATAACGGTCCCCCAAGTTTATTTGAAAAGTGAGGGATGAATGGGATGGAAGAAACCAGCTCTGCAGGGCGAACTTGGGCAGAACAAGAGAAAAGGAAGATAAAAGCAAAAATAAAAGTACACGCTGCGTCTAAGAGATGCAGCACGGGCTATGTTGGGAGTCACAGCAGCGAGCTCTCCAAGGCATCAGGCCTTCTTTCCTGGGGTCCACATCTCGTGGGAGCCTGCGAGAAGTTCCACATACGGGATCCTGAGAATTATTTGGCGCTGTCCTGGGATCTTGTAATTGACAGGTCCCACTCATTTCCTCAGCGAGCTTTCCCGTGGACTATCTCCTAAATCGCTGGGGTTGAACTTAGGGTTTTACAGCCTCAAAGACTTTTTTTTTTTAGACAGTGTCTCGCTAAAGTGATAAATTGCCCAGGCTGAGCTCAAACTTGTGATCCTCCTGCCTCAGCCTCCCAGAGTGCTAGGAGTACAGGAGGGTGCCTGGGACACAGGACTTTAGACCTCACCTCTTACAGGGGCCAAGCCTCTACTGCATGGACCTTTGTAGGACACTTAAGATCCAAACAGAGCCAGGGATTTGGCACAGTGGCACGGCACCTGCCTCGCAAGCGAAAGGTCCTGAGGCCAAGCCCCGGTACAAAAAGAAAAAGAAGAAAAAGATCTAAACTACAGCATCCATGTTACAGGTGAAACTGAGGTTCAAAAGACAAAATCCACCTGCACCAGGGCCCCTGCTAGGAGGGCAGGGCCAGAGCTCTGAGAATTTGACTCCTTCCCACCTTCTCGCAGTAAAAAGAATGCACAGCATTATGTTTCCTAAAGTCAGTAAGATCTCAGACAGGCTGAGGACCTATTATGTGCTGGGATGAAGGACCAAAGATTTCCATAGGGCCTACTCGACAGACTACAGACAGCCCAGGTTCAAATCCCACCCTGCCTGCTCTCCCTGATGAGCTCTGTCAAGCCACTCTGTGCCTCAGTTTCCCCATCTATAATTGATGCCCTGTTTCCCCATAGGAACCGGAACCGTGAGTGTGCAGGTGCTTCCCGAGGTGCGCGGCCTCTTGGGCGAGTCGGTGACGCTGCCCTGTCAGCTGCAGTCCCTGGAGCTGGGCACAAATGTGACCCAGCAGACCTGGGAGCACCGGGAACTGGCAGGGCCCGTCCACACCGTGGCCGTCTTCCACCCTACGCGGGGCCCCAACGTCCAGGATCCCCAGCGGGTGAACTTCGCGAATACCAAGCTCGGCGCGGACCTGAGAAACGCCAGCCTGACGGTGTCGGAGCTGCGCGCCCAGGACGAAGGCACCTACACGTGCCGGATCGCCACATTCCCGCAGGGCACAGCCAGCAACAGCACCCGACTGCGCGTGCTCGGTGGGCCAGGGCCGGGGGCGGGACAAGCAGAGAGGGGCGGGGCTGCAGGCCAGGTGGGAGCAGAGGCCCCTACGCGGAGGCTTCATCTTGGGGAGCAAGTGGAGAGGGTGCTGAGAAGGAGCTGGGCAGGGGCCCTGAGGTTGCAGCCCACCTCCACCACTACCAGCTTACGCACTGGTTTCTTCCGCCTCCCCCTTTCTTTTGGGGGTTACTGGGTTTGAACCTAGAACCTTCACACATCCCCAGACCATTTTTATTTTTATTTCTATTTTCAGACGGGGGTCTCGCTAAGTCACTAAATTGACCAGGCTGGGCTCTAACTTAGGACCCTCCTGCCTTGGCCTCCCAGAGTGCTGGGATTACAGGCTCGCTAGTGGTTTCTTCTGAATGGGCTGAGCACCGGGGAAAATCTGACAGGCCTTCCTCTTGGAACTGGAGCAGGAAGCCTGTGTGCCCCCGCACCCCGTCCCCTGATCACCCTTCCCGGTCCCCTCAGTGCGCGGGACTGTCCTGGCCTTTGCAGAAGTCACTCAGGAAATGTTAAGCGCTGGGAAGAGTCCCAGGCACAGGGTGCCACTGAGGGAATCAAACACATCAGTGAGTCAAGAAGTAGTAGCGAGAGCTGCGGGAAGTCCGGGGCCAGGGCTTTGGAGTCAGCTGTGTGACAACAGGCAGGTCCCCTGCAGCTGCATCCCCAGGGTCAGCCCTCCTCTCCACAGCAGACTTGTCACCGAGCACTGTGTCCCCAGCACTGCCACCAAGCCATGTTTACTGAGCACTTCTCACGTACCAAAGGCCATTCTAACAACTTCCGCTGCATCTTCTCTTTGTAGCATCTTGTCTTTTCATTATCCAGGGTTGACACTTAGGGAAACCGAGGCACAGACTTGCCCAAGGCCACCCAGCTGCTGGGGGACAGGGCTGGGACCTGAGCCTGGCCATCCCATGTCCTCGAATAGCCCCCTCTGTGGCTGAGAGGTCTGTACCATGACGGCCAGCAGGAGGTGACCTGTCCCTGTCTCCCTCTCCAGCCTCTCCCCGGAGCACTGTGGAGCTGCAGGAGGTGACTCCCGACCTGATCTCCGGGAAGCCGGTGCCCGTGGCCCTCTGCGTCTCCTCGGGGGGCCGCCCACCCGCCCGGGTCTCCTGGTCTTTCGATGACTCAGACTTGAATGGAACGTTCATTGAGAGCCAGAAACCTGGGCCCCTGCCAGGCACGGTCACCATCACCAGCGTCTTTATTGTGGTGCCCTCAAGCCGCGTGGACGGCAAGAAGGTCACGTGCAGAGTGGAGCATGAGACTCTGGTGGAGCCGGAAGTGCTGCCTGTCAACCTCTCCATGCCCTGTGAGTATGGGCGACAGCCCTGCACCACCCCCCCGCCCCCGTCTTCACCTGCTTCCCTGGGCCACAAACAGCACTGCGCCTACTGTCTCCACCAGCTCCTCTGCCACAGTCAGCGCTGCACCTCGGTTGCCTACACCGAACCCCATACTGTCCACACCGCCTGCCTCAGCACAGGCTGCACTGCCCCCCGCCCCCGGCCCACACCTGTGTCCCTAGGCATCTGTCTACACTGGCCTTCCCCACACAGCTGTGCTGACGTCCCATCATCTACACCCACTCCGTGTCCCTTTTCTACACGGCCTTACCTTTGCCTATGCTGACTCCCCTGGACATCGGGCAGCACGGTCCCCGGTGCTCACACCCGCTACTTAGGCCATCAGCTGTGGGGAGTTGTCACTGTTTTCAGTTTTCCACTAACCATCCATTAAAAGACAATGAAAAGAAAGACATGGTGCTCACCATAGTGCTACACGCCTGTAATACTCGGGAGGCTGGGCCAGGAAGAGTTCAAGGCCAGCCTGGGCAACTTAGGAAAACCGCGACTCAAAATAAAATAAAAAGAACCAGGAGTGCAGCTGAGTGGCAGAGCATTTGTCCAGCATACAAAGGCCTGGGTTTCATCCCCACCACTGAGAAAGAGAGAGAGAGAGAAGAAATTTATTTTCATAGTGGATTTTATGTAAATCAATATAGCCAAAGTGTTATCATTTTAACAAGTAATTGGTTTTTCAAAACCATTCTTGAGCCAGGGATTTAGCTCAGTGGTTCCACCACCTGCCTTGCAAGTGCAAGGCCCCAAGTTCGATCCCCGGTACCAAAACAAAAAACAAAAAAAACCAAAACCCCATTCTTGACATCTTTTGTGTTCTTGCCATAGCAATCCTTCAAAATCTGGTGTGCATTTCAGGCCAGCCATGTCTGAAGTGTTCCAGGGTCACAGCTGGCTGGTGGCTTTGTGTTGGACGGCGTAGATCTCAGCTCCCCTCAGGTCTACACTGACCATCCCAGTGCTGTCCACACATACATGGCCTAGCTCCATTTCCCCAACTCCCCAGGACGCTCTCTGCTGCCGCTGTCCCCCAACATTGGCACGCTGGTTCCCCCAGAAGCAACTGTTCTCTCCACAACAGCTGCCTCTCTGCTTTCCCCGTGCTCTGTCCACACTGCACCTGGCAACAACACCCACCCAAGCCCTCCTAGGCACTCTGCATGCTGTCTCCCATCCCTGTCTACGCTGGCTGCTCCCACCCAGGCAGTTGATCGACAGGTTTCCTCGACAGAGTCCCAGGTCTGAGGGAGGAGGACATCTGTGGTGACTGGCACCCACCTCCTCCCTACTCCAGAGACAGCCCTGTCCCATTGGCCTGGCCCCTGAGGACTTAGGAAAGTGTCCCGTGCCATCACATTGAGGCAGAGAAGCAGGGGGCTCCTTCCTGCAGGACTTGTCAGACCCTTGACTATTAGGAGTATCCCAGAGGCCTTTGCTCACAGGACACTCAAGGCGGGCAGGCCAGGATGAGGAAAATGGGCAGAGAAAGGCAGGTCCTAAGAAGCCCCTTCTATGTGCTCTGTCTGAGACATCCAGGCCTGTGCTCTCTGAGGGAACCCGTGGCCCTGGACTCCTCCCAGTCCCTCCAGGTGGGTGCTCCCCATCCCACTCAGGCCTGTTCCTACTGTGAGGTGAAGCCCACAATCCTTCAGCCCCCCCCCGCCCCGAAGGCTCCCCATCCCTGAGCCTGTGTGTCCGTTCACCACAGACCCCCCTGAGGTGTCCATCTCCGGCTATGATGACAACTGGTACCTCGGCCGCAAGGAGGTCTCCCTGAACTGTGATGTCCAAAGCAACCCAGAGCCCCAGGACGTGGTCTGGAAAACGTGAGTTTAGTGACCTGGGTCTGGAGGAGGAGGCTGGGCCTGGACCCCTGGGTGTGAGGGAGGAGCAGAATAGAGGAGAGTAGAGGAAGTCTTTCTGCCTGGCATTGTTCTGCTGGGAGGTATTTAGTCCGGGCTGTTGATGCCCAGTGTCCATGCCACTGTTCTGAGCTGAATACCAGCCTTCCTCACATGACGCTGGCAGCCAGCACTGCAGCTGCCCAGTTAAAGTTCAACTACAGGTGTAGGCTAAGTGCCTCAAACGTGCAAGCCTCTGGGCTCAATCCTAAGCCCCACAGATACAAAAACAAAGATCAACAACAGTCTCAAATCCTGTCTGGCTCCAAACCCCTGGCCTGTACCACTTCCCTGTCCCCTGGTGGAAGCTGCCAGTCTGGTGTTTGGGAGGCACCCCAGGGCCTCAAAAGTGCTAGGCAGGGTGCCACCACAGAGCTCCACCTCAGCCCTAGTGGTTAATTATTTTACACGGTGTTTATTCCACCCTTTTCCTTATCACAAAAATAAATTAAAATGACCATTAATGGTCACAAAAATGACCACTGCAGAAACTTCAAACAATACAGTTGGGAGCAAAAAGAAGGAAATAGTTCCTCAGTAGCCAGTAAGTGTAGCCAGCCACCTCCTGAAGTACCTGCTATTATCTTTTGTCATAGGTTCTGCCTGTCATTTTTTTGTTCCCAAACAAAAACTAGAATTGTGGGGCCAGGGATTTAGCTCAGTGGTGCCGCCGCCTGCCTTGAAAGTGCAAGGTCTCGAGTCCGATCCCTGGTACCAAAAAAACCCACCTAGAATTGTGTTGTATGTGTGCTTTTGAAACCTTCCCTCTGTCTTGTGAACACCTTTCTGTGTCAAAGCACATAAATCCACTGCTCCATTTTTCCCAACACTTTGTTAGAGAAATTGTCACACATACAGAAAAGTCAGGAGAATTTCCCAGCAACCATGCTAGATGGCCCCCCTCTGGAACAACGGCTCCCCTGGGAGGAATGGCAGTCATGGGTTCTCAGGGGTGGTGCTGCTCTGTGTTCTGCCACCGAGTGCCACTCCCAGGTGGTGTCTGGATTTAGGTCCCACAGCCCACGACTGGGGCTCTGCTATGTGACTACTGTGCCCCACATCCTGTGTCAGGTGCCCAGGCCACTAACCACCCGCTCTGGTAAATGCAACAGTGCCACTCCCCTCCCCTGTGGACTCCCATTCTAGAGGAGAGAGAAAATAAGCAAGGTAGGGTCCTGGAGTACCAGAATTTGGTAAATGTCCTGGCAAAGTCAAATCAGGAGGGCTCGGGCCTCAGTTCTTAGAGTGCTTGCCAACTTCCATCCCCAGCACCACCAAGGGTAGGTAAATAAAAATTTGAAAAGTTGAGCCAGAGGAGGGGGATGGAGAAATGGGGGCGGGGTGATCGTGTCACGCAGGTGACTTCCCAGCAGAGGCCTGGAGGGAGGAAGAGCATTTGCAAACAGCCTGGAAGCACATGCAGAGGGTTTGAGGCTCAATCTAGAGGCCACTGTGGGGGCACTGAGGCACTGAGAATGATAGACAATGCGAACGGAGGCCTGGGGACCGATACAGAGGGCAGGTGGGGTCCGTAGCCGGCTTTACGCTGAGCAGAGGGATCTACGCCGACTCGGGTCGCGGGCGCCCCCTGGTGGCCATAGTGGGGGCAGACGGGGAGAGGGCGGAAACGGGCGGGGAAAGCCTCGCAGGATGGTGGCCGGTCTGCCAGGCCGGGATCCTCCGTGGGTTTAGAAGGCGAGGTCCGCAGAACTTGCTGATGGCTCGGACATGGCTGGGAGAGGAGGAGGGGCAGTGGAGGGAGGACTCCAGATTGCTCCCAGGTTGTGGCGCACACTGCGGGAGGCTGCATAGAAGGTGCCTGCCTGGTCGCTGTCACTGTAGGGCTCAGCAGAGGTCACTTCCTCACCTGCCCGTCTCCCCCAGGACCACGGGAACCCTGCCACTCTCTGCTGAGCCCCAGATCAGGCGGCTCCTGATCCACACTGTCGATGAGTCCATCAACACCACTTTTGTTTGCCTTGTCACCAACAACGTAGGGACTGGCTGGGGGGAGCTGCCGGTGCTGCTCAAAGGTGAGGAGCTGGGAGGAGAGGTCAGGGGGACCCGAAGGAGGGGGTGGCAGCAGGACCGCCTGCAGGTGAGGTCTGGGTTTAGTACCTGGCTATGGGAATCCCACTGTGACTCAGGAAAGAACTTTACTTCCTGTTAATCCAGCATCTATACCACCTACCACCGGTACCACTCTTCAGCCACCTGGAGACACTCCCTCCACCAGCCCAGGCGGGGGCAAGTGTGGGAGGCCTATTTCCTAGGGGCTCAGAAAAGGCCTTTCCTATGGTCTTAGGCAAAGCTCTACTGATTGCATTCGACAGAAGCCTGACTCAAAAGAATCCAACACCACACCCCCCCCAGAACATTAGTGAAAATACGCCTTCAGGGGTGGTTAGATCCAGGTGCTCCAAACAGGTAGCACAGGAATTTTTCTTTACATCGCTTACCTCTGATTTCTTTATGCTGGTTTTACTCTCAGATAAGCTCTGTTCTCTGAATCCTGTACCTTCAGCACTGTAAGAGCTAACCGAAATCCCAGGAGTAGAAACACCCCTTTCAGCAGCTCTCTTGCCAAAACTCCAGTGTCACTGGGGCACCAGGCCTGAATCTGGGTCCCAACTGTCTGGGTCCCTTCACCTGCCCACCATCAGAAGTATGAGGAAAGCCCACACAAGTGAGAAAATTCATTTACTTACAATTTGGCCAAAGAGGGAAGGTAGCTAGTCTACCCCATCGGGCACACAGAAGCACTCTGACTTTTAGGAGGAGTAGAAACAGCCAGGAAATAGGCATCTGCTGATCCCACCAGGCTCTGGACAGCAGACCCAGGAAAGTGTTGAAGTCTGGTCCGGTCGAAGGTTCCTGGCCTCCAGGGCTGGTAGTGGAAGTGTTACTGTCAGCATGAGGAAGCCAGAGAAATATCTTCACTTTTTAAAATCTCAACTTTTTAAACCGGATGTGCTGACTCACACCTGTCATCCCAGCACTCTGGGAGGCTGAGGCAGGAGGATTGCAACTTCTAGCCCAGCCTGGGCAACTTAGTGAGTTAGTGAGATCCTGTGTCAAAATAGAAAATGAGAAAAGGGCTAGGGATGTACCTCAGTGCAAAGGCCCTGGGTTCAGCCCCAGTACAAAGAGAGGGAGAGGGAGGGAGAGGGAGGAGGGGAAGGGGTGGAGGAGAGAGAGAGATTTTTAGAGATCGATTTCCACTTCACCAAACCTGCCTCTCATTGGCCCATCTTAGGTCACAGCCCACTTAGGAACCAATCACAGCAGCCAGAGAGAATGTACTGTTCTGATTGGCCAGGCCTAGGTCACGGTCCCACTCCAGGCTCCTCTGCTGGTTTCCAGTGCACCTGAGTCTTCTAGCCCGAGGCAGCCAAGTGGACGCTACCTAGAGGAAATTTGGCCCATGACAAGAATAAGGGTCTGTCTGCCAGGCATTTCTTACCTAACTGTCTGTTCCTTCCTCTCTTTCAGAGCCACCACCTGGGGAAAAGTCAGGCCACACCACAGGCATCATAATCGGGGTGCTGGTGCCTGTTTCTGTAGTGGTCATCTTGCTTTGCTGCTGGTGCTACAGACGCTGTGGTGAGTCGCCACCTCCCCGCCTGCCCCTGAGGACTCAGAACCCCGAGCCCCTGCAAAGCAGCAACCACTGTGGCAGCCTTGGTCCCACAGCCCCCACACGCAGTCTCTCAGGGAGCACTAGCCCCCAAATCCTGATGTTTCCCCCATTTGAGAAATAGAACTGGAGCCTAGGGAAAGAGGGCAGGTCACATAGGACAATAAGGACCTTGGCTTTCAATCCAGGTGACACAGCAGGGCTTTGATCATAAAGCTTTTCCCTCAGCCAAGAAACAAAGTCCCCCCCACATCCCAGCCAGATGCCCCTCTTCTAGGAAGTCCCCTGATGCCCCAGAATGGGCCAAGCACCCAGTCCTGGCTCTGCCACCAGCCTGGCCAGGTGGACTGTGAGCCAAGGGAGGCACAGCTAGGGCTGTCCAGGTCACAGCTGTGTCTCCAGCACCACCTGGTACCAGGATGGGCACAAGAAGAGCACTTAGAGGAATGTTTGCTGGAAGCCAGGCATGGTGCCACACACCTGTAATCCCAGCACTCAGGAGGCTGAGGCAGGAGGATTTCTGGGAGTTCAAGGCCAGCCTGGGCTACAGAGTGAGTTCAAGGCCGGCCTGAACTATATACAGAGACAAAATCCTAAAAAAGGAAACATATCCAAAGTGTAGCAATTGCCTTATAAGTATGTCACCATGGGTAAATGCCTTCATCTCTATAACTCAGCTTCCTCATCTGTAAGTGAAAGTAACCACTTACTAATATGGGTGACACGTTAACACAACACATGTCACACTGCAAGCCACACGCTGAGTGCATATTAACTATGGTTATTATTGCTCTTACTAATACAATTATTATTAAAAGTCCACATGAGTGGGAAGTTTTGTGTTTCATTCCCAGTTGTATCAGCATCTCCAGTGCACCTGGTGCAGAGTGGACATTTACTGTCTGCTCAATAAGCCTGTTTGATAGCTGAGGAAACTGAGGCATGGAAAGGTTAAATGCCTGGGTCCAAGGTCACAGAGCTCCCAAAAGGCAGAGAGGGAACTTCAGTGCCTTTGCACAAAAAATATTTTATTTCTGTTTCATAACCAACCAAATAACCGGGTGCCGGCTCCTCAGAGAGCACACGTGCCATCCCCATTTAATAGCTGTGGGAGGTGTAGGATTGTGGGGCACAGACCCCCAGCACTGCCATCCTTCCTGACAGCTTCTCCTCCCTCTCCCCAGGACGGCGCCCATCCTGCTCCTCGGCGAATGGGGTGAACAGGGTGAGTGTGGGGGCCACTGTGAACCACAGACCCTCGGCGGTCACTCACGGGGCGGGGGACGGATGGATGCCCACAGGGCAGCATCAGGAGCCTGGATCTTTTCTCCCATTGCCTCAAGTAGCATCTGTTGCTGCGCAGGAGCCCCATAGAGTTCGCTAAAGCACAGCCCCTGGGAGCCGGGTCTGCTGCAGCCAGGGCTCTGCGTGTTATTATGTGTCCCCCACAGTCACTACTCCTTGGGGAGCCCTGCCCTGGCTTCCAGGGAGAGGGGCCAGGACACATTTCATGTGAGTGCAAAGACTCTGATTTTGTCCCAGAGAGCCCCGAGGCTAACGTGACTGTCCCCCGTCTAGGTCATCTATTCTGCAGTGGAAGCCCAGATCAGCTCCCGGGAGGACACCCCAACAGAGGGCACAAGGTGACAATGGGGACTGGCTGGACCCCGCCGCGATGGCTGAAGGTGCCTGCAAAGGGATGAAGGGCCACCTGCCCCCTCAGGCCTCAAGATATGACTATCTCCCAGGGCAGTGGGGGCACACGTTCCACTAAGGACTCACCGAGCTCAGAAATACCATCCACCCATGGGTATTGTGGGTCACAGGGAAAGGATGGGGTTAAAGTCAGCCAAAAAAGAAGCCACACGGGGCAGAGTCTGGAGGGGACCAGTGCCTGTCCCTGAGAAGCCACAGGAACACCACAACTCCGAGCAGACACCCGCAGCACGCAGGAGGCATCGGCAGCGAGGGAAGCTCACAGACCTTCATGGCCAGGCTCTGTGTTGGGGCCAGCACTGAGGCTCAGCTTGGCCCCGGGCCCGCCAGCATGGACACCCTAGTGTGGGAACCAGAGTAACCCAGGTCCCCAGGTAAACTGTCCAGCAGGCTGTGCAAGGGCTTCGAGGTGACCTCCCAGGCACAGGGACAAAAGGCCAGGTCTCCCCGGGGGCAGGGCTAACCCTTTACTGCACAGTGGCCCCAGCGCTGAACCTTCCTGCTGCAGAGATGTTTGGCCTCTGGCATTGAACTTCCAAATCACTATCTCAGTCTTGTCCCTGGAGTTACGAGGAACAGAGGTTGGAACCCAGGCCCCAGGCAGCTGCCCAGGTGATTGGAACAACTGGTGGATGGAAGTGAACTCCCAGGTGGGGGTCCATCAGCTCCAGCAACCTTCGCCAGTGCCCCTGCAGCCACAAAACTCTACAAGGTAGAGCTGCTCAGATGCTGCCGATAATAAGGACTTGCTTCGGAGACAGAAGAGAGAGGGCACAACAGAGAAGGGTGGGGACAGCAGGAGGGCAGGGATGGGAACCTACAGAGGGACAAGGCCAGGGGGGTGCTGCAGGGCCAAGGAGATGGGGAGAGATTGGTGGGTTTTCTAAGTGATTCTCTGGCTGCCCCAGCATCTCATTAAAACCTATTTATTTATTTATTTATTTATGTATTTATTGTGCTACTGGGGATCAAACTTGGGTCCTTGCACTTGCACAGCAGGCAGTGAAACCACTGAGCTAAATCCCCGGCCCTAAAACCTATTTATTTTTATATCTCAGGTGGCTCCCTGCAAGGGGTCTTTTGTGGGAATCAAGGGGGACTGAGTTTTGTGTGGGAGGTCACCATGTGGGGCCAGGGGTGTGGGTGTAAGGCCCTGAATCAAGAGGAACTCCAGAATCCACCTCCCCAAGATGCTCCAATGCCTCTCTCCCACCCTCTCCCTCCCCCTTCTTTCATATTTCAATTGGATAGACAGACAAGTTAGAAAAACCCACCAGGGATTCATTCTGAGTTCACTGTTTTGCAGGAGGGCATCCAGTTCCATACAACCTTGTGAAGGTCATTCATGCCACCAAGTTCTCCATTTAAAAATGGCTCACATAGGGCCCGGGGATTTAGCTCAGTGATTCTGCCGCCTGCCTCACAAGCTCAAGGACCTGAGTTCAATCTTCAGTACCAAAAATAAATAAATAAATAAAATAAAAATGGCTCACATGGAAGACGGGAGCAGTGCCATACACCTGTAATTCTAGCACTCTGGAGGCTGAGGCAGGAGGATGCCAAGTTCAAAGTCAGCCTGGGCTGCAGAGTGAGACCCTGCCTCAAAAAACACCCAGCCAAAAAACCAGGGCGTGGTGGCACAGACCTGTAATCCCAGCACTCCAAGAGGCTGAGCCAGGAGGATTGCAAGTTTGTGTAGTGAGAAACTGTCTTGAAATAAAATTAAATAAATAAGTGGCCTGGGAATGTAGCTCAATGTGAAGACCCCAGGTTCAATATCCAGTACAAAAAAAAAAAAAAAGCCAACATGTCCAATTTTGTTTTCTCTATTTTACCACAAATTTGCGGGGGGGGGGGGGGCTACCAAGCGTCGAACTCGGAACCTTGAGCTTGCAAGGCAGGTGGCGGCACCACTGAGCTAAATCTCCGGCCCCTTACCACAATTTTTTAAAAAAATGAATTGTGTCATACCAATAAACCAGTGAATCATAAACTGTGAACCAGCGAATCAATCTTATTAGTGCAAACTCAGTAGCTTGAAAAACACAGAATCAGCGCTGCTCGTGTGGCTCACAGCGGAGCACTTGCTTAGCCTGCGTGAGCGAAGCCTGGCTCCACCCTAGCCCCAAACAACATCAATTCCGCCCCGGCCCTGGAGGCCGGAAGTCCGAAATGAGTCCTGCGGGCCATCGTCCTGGTGTCAGCAGGCACCCGCTCCATCCCGGAAGAGCGAGGGGAAAATCCGGTCCCTGAGCCTTCCCGCTTCCAGAAGCCGCCAGCAGCCCTCAGTTCGCCGTCCCCGTCCAGCTGTGACCCTCGGGGGCCCTATAAGGAGACACACACACACACACAGTCACTGCAGGGCCCACCAGGTGACGCGGGGCCATCTCACCACTGCCAGAGCCTCAGTCCCATCTGCAAACTCTCTTTGCCAAGTTCCCTAACAGAGTCACAGGGCCAGGGATGGGGGTCCCGATATTCGGAGGTCATTAGACTCTGCTGCCCGCCCTAGGCCTCTGCTCCTCCACTCAGGACCGAGGCGGCCTCCTGCGGGGCCCAAGCACACTCAGGCGGCAAACGTGTACCGCGCATGCCCAGAACGACGTTGCGGGCAGCGTCGGGCAGTGTGCAAAATGGTCCTCTTGTGAGATCATGGTGGCGCTGAAGAATTCCTGTCACTGGTGACAGCATAGCCTTTATAACTCCACAGTGCAACCAGCTGTATCAAAGCACAGCCACAAGCTGGGCATGATGGCGAGAGCCTGTAATCCTAGCGCTCGAGGAGGCTGAGGCAGGAGAATCCCAAGTTTAAACTCAACCTGGGCAATTTACCAACTTAGTGAGACCCTGTCTCAAAAAAATAAGAAAAAGGGCTGAAGATGTAGCTCAGTGTGGAGGTCAGGGGTGCAATCCCCAGTACTGGGAGAAAAACAAATACCTATTTGTGGGACTGTGTGATTCAAAAGTTAATTACTCCCCTAGGTTCTGTTGTAAATTCGATGGCTGGAGTGTGTTTGCCTCGGGACAATGGACAATCAGTAATAGGGCGAGGTTACTCAGCCATCTGTTTGCCCTAAATCCAAATGTCCCGGGGCCCAGTATCTATAGGACAATCTGTAAACAGGGTGGTCCTAACTGTCAGTCAGGATGTCTGCTGAACATCAGCATGTGACAATGAGCCACTAACCTTTGCTCTTTTTTTTCTGTGAATCCACGTTAACCCCCCCCCCCCTTAACCCCCTATAAAACAACCTCGGACTCTGAGCCAGGTGCCTCTCTGAGCTATTTTGCTTCGGGAGTGCCGTCTGGCCAGACTAATAAAGGTCTGTTTCCCAACATGGCCGGTGTGTTCCTTCCCGGGTGTGCTCCACTCCAGCTCCTTGGAGCATTTGGTAAGGCCTTTGGTCTTACATTCTGGAGGCACCGCTGGGATCCCCGGGTGTGCTCCACTTCAGCTCCTCAGAGCGTTTGGTAAGGCCTTTGGTCTTACATTCTGGAGGCACCGCTGGGATCCCCGGGTGTGCTCCACTTCAGCTCCTTGGAGCGTTTGGTAAGGCCCTTGGTCTTACATATTGTATGATTCCATTTTTATGAAATATACAGAACTGGCAAATCCATAGAGACAGAAACAGATCAGCAGTGGCTGGGGCAGGAGGAGAAGGAAATGGGAAGCAACTGCTGAATGGGTTGGAGATTTCCTTCCGGAAGGTGGAAATGTTCTGGAATGAGAGAGCAGTAGTGGCTACACAACGTTTCAACCGTACTGAATCCTTCAGAATTGGATCCTTTTATCAAAATAGTATGTTTGAGGTATCCTTTACCACAATGAAAAACAATTTTTAATTTTTTATGGAAAAGATTATCTTCCTGGTTCCTCACTGACTGGCTGAATTTTTAGGAACAAATTAAAGTCATGAGCTAAAGGATGAATTTTTTATAAAAAAGTGATGGTGAGGAAACTTCAGCCACAACGGCAGAAAGCTGCAACCCCCGCCCCTCCCCCTGCAGGCTGGTATTAAAGACAAGGACCTGGGTCGAGGATTTAGCTCAGTTGACACAGTGCCAGCCTCACGAGTGCAAGGTCCTAAGTTCAATCCTTCATACCAGAAAAATAAAATAAAAACAAGGATCTAGATTTTCTGGTTCTCCCCAGGTCCCCTCTGTGAGCTCAGCCCTGCTTCTCTCAGTTTATTCTGCCCTCTTCCACATCCTGGCATCATCTTCCTGTTGGTGCCAAGATGGCTGCTGCATTCCATGCATTGTTTCTTGGCTCACATCAGAGCAGCAGCCCATCCCTTCCTGGGTGAACCTCTAAGAGTAGGAAACCCTCCCCAGCAGCATCCCTCTGATCTCATTGGCCAGCACTGCCCACCACTCAACCAAGCCCTGGCCAGAAGAATGGGAAGGGCGGAAACCAGGATGAAGGCTGTTAGTAACACCCACCTCTGGGTGGCTGGAAGATCGAACTCTGTTCTGTTCTTTTGGGTACTGTCTATAAATGTGCTGTACTAAATCTGGACTTTTTTTCATACTTGGAATTGAACCCAGGGTGTTCACAGTGAGCTACATCCCCAGCCTTTTTTTATTTTGAAACAGAGTCTTGGTAAGTCGACTAGGCTAGCCTTGAACTTGCAATCCTGGCTCAGCCTCCCAAAGTGGTCGGATAACAGGCAGCTGGGGCTCTTCTTTTTAATAATTCAAAGGAAAGCAAGAGAGAACATGAGCACGAGAGACAGACAGGATTCTGAGAGAATCTCCAGCAACTGGAAAATCTAGAACAGCTGGCTCTGCTGGGGTGCACCAAGCCCTCCCCAGCAGACACAGGAAATCGTAGGACTGCAGCAAAAAGGATGGAGGGGGATGGTGACCCATGGTGACCACCAAGAAACCTTGCAGCTGCTGGGGAAGGTGGGGTGGAGGGCCAGGCTCTGGGAGGTGGGGCAAGTCCCAGACCAAGGTCCTCGGGGTTGTCTGGTTACTGCTCCCACAGCCCTGTGAGGTGGCCGCCATAGCTCCACGCTCCAGGGAGGAAACTGAGGCTCACAGAAGTGAAGGAACCATAGAGTCTGCAGCTGTTGCGTCCCCCTGGGCCACATCAGCACTCGAGGTTCGAAGTCGAGGGGCCTCACCTGCCCCAACCTGGGGACAACATGGCGCCATTACCTCTGACCAGTGGATGACACGTCCAGGACACACACAGCCTGGTGCTGACACCCTGCACCCCAACCCCATGTGCTCTTCCGCTGGGCTACACATGTCACCCCTAACCCCATATAAACTGCTGGAATAATGAAGGCAACATTCTCCATCTATGCCGGCCAGTGTGACAGCCACTAACCACAGGGCAGTAGGAGCAGTTGAAAGTTTGAGGACTCAAATTGTTTAATGCATTTGGTGGTGCAGACCTGTGATCCCAGCACTTAGGAGGCTGAGGCAGGAGGATTGCTGTAAGTTCAGTGTCAACCTGGGCTACATAGTGAGTTCAAGGCCAGCCTGGACTATAAGCAAGACCTTATCTCCAAAAAAAACTATACTTAAGTATGTAGAAAGCATATTAACTATATTAAGTAAAATACACATTTTAAATGACTATTTATATTTTTTTGCATTTTAAGTGGCTATTTAAATTAACATTACATTTAAACAGCCAGTGTGGCTGATGACTACAGTATTAGACAGCTCAAGCCTGGACCTTCCACCACCCAAGGTCTGTCGCAACAGAGCTCAAAGCCTGCCAGGGCACGGTGGCAGGTGATTATAATCCCAGTTACTTGGGAGACCCCTGGGCAGCTTCACCAGACCCTATTCCCTGTCTCAAAAATTAAAAATAAAGGGCTGGGGGTGTAGCTCAGCACTCTGTAAATTCAAGCTCCAATATTTGGGCGAGGAGCAACAGGTGCAATTGATCCTACCTACCTCCCCAGCCTAACACACACATGGTGTGCACACACACACGCACGCACACACACAGACATGTACACACCTAGGCCCACCTGCTCTGCCTCCCAGGCGCCCAAGCCCAAGAGTTTTCAGCTTGCTCAATGCCCCTGGCCAGCGGCTCAGCTCCGCCTCTGCCTACACTGCACACAGCCTCCTCACCCCACCCTGCCCATCATCTGCCTCATTTCTGTGCCATTCCAGGTCTCAGCTCAGCTGTTGCCTCCTCCAGGGAGCCCTCACACCTGTCAGGCCAGGTAGGCATTCCCTTGGCCTCTCCCAGGCCACTGGGATAACCCTTCTGGGTCCACATTTTCTGGGGACGGGTCTGCCACAGGAGGGCTCCATCATCACTGTGCCATGTGAATAGGCTCAGGGAATGTATGCTACAATGAATGAATGATTTTGAAAAAACTAAGAAGCCAGGCATTGTGGTGCATGCCTGTAATCCCAGCACTCTGGGAGGCTGAGGCAGGAGGATCACAAGTTCAAGCCCAGCCTGGATGACAGCAACTTAGCAAGATCCTCTCTCCAAATAAAAAATTTTAAAAAGGCTGGAGGGGTAGCTCAGGGCAAAAGCCCCGGGTTCAATCCCTACTAAAGGGAGAAAAAAAAAATAATGAAGTGCTGTAGAGTGAGCCAGCCATGGGTGCAACACCACCTCTACCTCTGCCTACCAGAAGATGCGCCTGTCTCCCTCGGCCTCAATCTCTCCGACTGTGAAATAGGCACAGTGCTGTGCGGCAGCTGCCATGTGAGGCTGTACCGGAAAGGATTGCTCAGCCAGAGGCCGCTGGACAATAGCCATGATCACCCACAGTCATGCTGAGTGGGAAGAACAGGTTGAAGGGACCAAGGAAGAGCCCGGGGAAGCCGGCAAGTCCCCAGTCACCCTGGGAAACCGGTCCAGCCAGTGTCTGCCCTGCCATCTGGCACACAAATCGGGCTGGGCGAGCCTCGGCAGTCTCGGGGAGCCACCTCAGACAGTCAGGACCGGCGCTCGGCTCCTCGGCATCTGGCTGGCCCTTTGGCATCCCCATAGGGCCCAAGATGGAGACTCCAGAGGGAACCCGGGGCTGCTTCTCATTGGTCCTGCTGTCGAGTAAGGAGGGGACAGCCCTGGAGGGCTGGGGAGACGGGGACTTAGCAGGGCAGAAGTTTCCCCAGAAGGAGGGGAGATGATGAGGAGAGGAAACGATGAGAGCAACGTGGGCGGGCAGTAGAATCACAGCTTCCCCCTCTTTTTCTGTTTTTGCTTTTCTGAGAGAGAGTCTATGTAGTTTAAATTGTTCTTAACTCTCTTCATAGCCCAGGCTGGCCTAGAATGTGTGGGGATCCCCCTGCCTCACCCTCCCGAGTGCTAGGATTATAGGTGTGCACAACCACACCAGCTATTCTCATTGTATTCATGGAATTTTCTTTTTTGGTACCCGGGATTGAACTTGGGTCCTTGCGCTTGGAGCAGGAGGCGGAAGCACTGAGCTAAATCCCTGGCTATTCATGGAATTCTCCAGGCTATCAGGACCATGAGGACAGATATTTATTTGTTTTCATTTCTCTGCTGTATCCTAGTGCTGAGAAATCTAGGGAATTTTATGACATATATAGCACTGGTATGGTTGGTTGGTATGGTAGTTATTTGTATTATTATAATATATAATATATATTATATACATTAAAAGTATTGGTTGCAGGGATGGATGGATTCAGAGAAACCAAGCATTTCAAGGCAGGCCACACAGCATCTCAGAGCAGAAGAATCTTCTGCATCAATGAGATGGGAAATCTGTGGCATCTATACCTCTTTTCCCTCTCCTGCACCCAGGGCAGATATCACTAATCGATCCCTGCACTGCTCTCAATACACAGTGCTCAGAGTCCTTGCCCCAGATGAGGATCTATGGGGAGGAGAACGCTGTGACCCTGCCCAAACCCCTCCGCCTCAGCCTGTCCCCATAACTTCCTCTAGCCTCAGTCCTGGCCCTCTGGCTGCCCCAGGGTGCCCAGGCAGCTCTCCATATCCAGAAGATTCCAGAGCAGCCTCAAAAGAACCAGAGTCTCCTCCTGTCCGTCCAGGGTGTCCCTGACACCTTCCAGGACTTTGTCTGGTACCTGGGGGAGAATGCGGATGGAGGCACGAGGCTGTTCACCTACATCCCTGAGCTCCAGCGGCCCCAGAGGGATGGCAGTGCTATGGGACAGCGGGACATTGTCGGCTTTCCCAACGGTTCTATGCTGCTGAGGCGTGCCCAGGCTTCCGACAGCGGCACCTACCAAGTCGCTATCACCATCAACCCCGCCTGGACCATGAGGGCCAAGACAGAGGTCCGGGTGGCCGGTGAGTGTCAGGGGCCTGGGGAAGAGGTAGGAAAGCTGAGGGCCCCAGGCAGCTGCCATGAGCCAGGCCCAGTACAAACCAGCCTTCAGCCCATCCTCCCACACTGACTGCACACCCAGTTGGTCCTTGTCTGTATTTTGAGACAGGGTTGGGCTAAGTTGCCCATTCTAGGCTCAAACTTGTGATCTCCCTCCCAGCCTCCCAGGGTGCCGGGACTATAGGCATGGTGTCCAGCTTAGATTCGAATCCTCAGCACCCTGATATTTCCAACTAGCAAATATTTTGGAGCAGAGAGCTGCACACTGAAGAGAGGGTGGGCAGCACCCACGGCCTCTGCTCACCGGATATCAGGGGCACTTTCCTAACCAAGACCACCAAAAACATCCCCAGATTTGTCTCCCAGAGCAAAATCACTCCTATTGAGAAGCACTGCCCTTGATTAATTTACTTTTACCTTCAAACAACTGCCTGAGCCAGGCATGGTGGTCCACACCTGTAATTCTTGCACTCTGGGAGGCTGAGGAAGGAGGACTGCCACAAGGACCAACCTAAACTACATAAGGAGACCCTGTCTGAAACCAACAAAAAACTACATGGGCCAGGTTCCATCACTGTATCCATTTTATAAATGGGGAAATTCAGGCACGGGGAGGTTGTGATTTTTCTCAGCAAAGAGAATTAAATAGGATGATGTGATGCCAAAAGGAGGCCATCGGAGAGGCCTCACTGAAGAGGTGACAAAGGGTCAGGGATTTAGCTCAGTGGTGCCCCGCCTGCCTCACAAGCACAAGGTCCTGAGTTCGATCCCTGGTACTGGGGAAAAAAATACTTATGAAGAGGTGTCACGTGAAGACAGACCGGGAGAAAGGGGTTGAGGGAGGGAGGTGTTATAACCTGAATGTTTGTCCCCCCCAAATTCATACATTGAAATCCTGCCCTCTAGGTGGTAGCATTACAAGGCAGGGCCTGTGACCTTTCTGCCTTGTTCCTTGGTGCTGCGGACCAACCGCAGGACCTTGAGCATGCTAGATACGCACCGCACCACTGAGCGGCAGCCCCAGCCCAAAAGATGGGGCCCTGGGAGGTACTCAGATCAGGGGGGTGGAGAGCTTGTGACTGGGATCAGTGCCCTTAGAAAAAGGCCCACTGGGCCAGGGAGTTAGCTCAGTGGTTCCGGCGCCTGCCTCACAAGCGCAAGGTCCTGAGTTCGATCCCCGGGACCAAAAAAAAAAAGAAAAAGAGAAAGACCCAGGGGAGCCAGGCGGCCCTGCTGTCGCGGGAGGCCACAGTGAGAAGGTGGCAGCCCGCAGCCCCGAAGAGGGTCCTCAACAGGACCCGGATCACGGCACCCAGTTCGCGACGTGTTGCTATAGCAGCCCTGCGGGGCCAAGGCAGGAGGATTGAAGTGAGTTTGAGGTCAGCCTGAGGTACAGACATAGCGAGACCCTGTCTCAAAACCCAACAGAATAAATAAATACTACTAATAAAAAGGAACCAGCCTCAGCAGTGCCAGGGCATTCATGGTCACTCCCAGCTGTGTCTGTGGCCCTGCAAGTCTGGTGGCAGTGACTTGGGGTCTTCAGGGGCCCAGCACAGGCTGCTCCGAGCCTCGGAGCCCTCTGACACCCAAGGCGCTTGACCACAGACCTGACTCCCCTCGCCTGACCCCCATGTATCCTGTGTCTTCTCAGCCATGCAGGAGGACCCCATGTCACAGATGGGGAAACTGAGGCACAGTTTCAAGAGCTCACTCAGGCCAGTCACTAGAGAACAGCAGACGCAGGACTTGAACCCAAAGCCCACCTCAGGACTGGGCCTTCCGCCTGCCTTGCCCTTCCTGCGCCAGTGAGCGCCGGCTGGGTGGTGTCTGGGCTTCCTGTGGTCTTTATGGTTGAAGTGAGACACAGCAGGGGTGGCTGGGGAGCCTGGCAAGAGCCCTGGGAGCTCTGGGCCAGAAACAGGGACCCGCACATCAGTGCCCCTTGGACGGTCACATGTGCACTGGCTGGAGTGTCACACGGGCCTCTCACCGCAGAGAAGCAGGAGGGCCTACCCGCCACTGCTGCATACCTGCCCATGAACGCTGGCATCATGGTGGCCGCCATCGTGGGGCCCCTGGCCACCGGGGCCCTGCTCATCGGCGGCATCGTGTGGCTCCTGGTGACGAGAGACCGCAGGGCTCAGGGCCCCAGGTACAGCTGCCCCGCGGAGGGAGGGAGGGAGGGAGGGACCTCGGCCGGCCGGCACTGCCCACCCCTCCATCCCCGAATCTCACTATCCTGATGCGGCTCCTTCCGTGCACCCCCAGAGAGACCATAGAGAAGCTGGAGCTGAGCCCCCAACCCAACACTGGTAAGCAGGAGCCAGGGTCTCGACCCCCAGCCCTCCCCAGGCCCTGTGCTGCCCACACCTGGCTCCCATCCCCTGCCTCAGCCAGGCCTCCTGGTCCCTTCAGACCCAGCCCTGAGCATACAGCATGGCAACGCAGTGCCCCCCCCAAAGCTGCCTTTCCCCCCTTCTGTCGCTCAGGGGCTCCCATCCACCCCACAGGCCACAGCCAGCCCAGGATCCCCCACACCCGACCCTCTGCTCCAACACCCTCCGTGGCTCCCCAGTGCCCCTGAACTGAGCTCAGCCTCTTTAACCGGGTTCTCAAGGCCCTCAAGGCCCTTCACACACCACCCTCACCATCTTTCCTGCCTGCCTGTCTCCCGTGTGACTTTCTCCTCCTCCATACACTCTGGGTATTGCGCGATCCAGACCACACCCAGCTCCTACAGCCTGCCCCAGCAGCTCCCTCCCCCCAGGCCTCCACCTCTGCAAGGCTCTCTCCTCTCTCCTGCTTTGTGGTCCCCTCCTCCCGGAAGCCCTCCCTGACCACCGGGCTGCCAGAACCCTGTACACTCTGGGTTCTCACTGTCCACCATCACAGTGGACTGGGAGTCCCTCGTCACTGCCGTGTCCCCAGCACATGGTCCAGCCGTAGGAGGACCCAGTGAAGAAATCAGTGACTGCACACGCTGTGTGTGGCCTGTGGCCACCACCTGTTAGCTGGTCCTTCCCCTTGTCCTCTGCTTCAGGTGACAACATCTATGAAGTGATGCCATCTCCAGCCCCCCTGGTGTCCCCCCTCAGGGACATGGGGACCACGAACTCAGCTGCGGTGAGTCCCATCACTACCCTCTTCCCTAAGCCAGCTTCCAACAGTGGCCTCCCCTGAGTTGCTGGTAGCACCCTGGGGTGCCTTGGCACCTGGTTTGTTTAAATCAAATAAGAAGAGAAGCTTACCGCGCAAAGGCTAAGAGCTGAGAACCCAGATGTCGCCGGGGAGGCCACTGAGCTGTGAACCTCGTGGTGGGGGGGCAGTACATGGAGGGAGGTGACTTCCTTTGCCCAAGGGCCTCACAGCTGGGGGCAGAGGAGCCATGGGGACTTTGAGTGCAGGCATGGTAATCTCAGAGGTCAGAGATTGGAGGGCAGCTGGGCAAATGTGGTGGCAAACACCTGTGATCCCAGCTATTCCAGAGGCTGAGGCAGGAGGGTCACAAGTTTGACCCCAGCCTGGGTAACTTAGCAAGACCCTGTCTCAGAATAAAAATTAGAAAGGGCTGGGGATGTGGCTCAGTGCAAAGGCCCTGGGTTCAATGCCCAGCACCAAAGAGGAAAAAAGAAAAGAAAAGAAAAACCACCGAAGGGCAGAGGCGGTCGGTGCGGGGCTCAGCCTGCTCTTCCCTTGCAGGCCCCCGGCCCGCCCCCGCCCCTGCATCCAGAGCCGGAGAACCACCACTACCAGGTGTGGGGGACTCGGGGGTCCCGGGACCCAGGGAGGGGTGGAGGGGAACCACAGGGAGGGGCTGTCCTCACATCTCCCCACTGCCCCCAAGCTGGGGGATCACAGCCTCCTGGGAACACCCAGCGGTCTCACAGGGACACGGGGCCACACAGTGGACCAAGGCCCGTCAGTCCCTGTCTCAGGGCCCACTCCCCCTTCTTCCCCCAGGACCTGCTGAACCCCGACCCTGCCCCTTACTGCCAGCTGGTGCCCACATCCTCCTGAGGGCTCCAGGAGCCAGGCCGTCCAGGAGGGGGTGCTGCAGAAAAGACCCCTGAGACCCCAGGACATGGCCCTCAGGATCCCGTGAGCTAGACCCGCCCACACACCCAGCGTCATGGAGCACAGGAGTTGAGGGGACAGGGCAGTGACAGGCCCAGCTCCTCACACAGCCTGTGTCTGTGGAAGACGGCACCACCTCGGCCAGGGCACAGCCCCATCCGGATGTCTGGGGCCCCTCAGGTGGCCTCATGCTCAGCCCCTTGTCCGGCTCCAGCTCTCCATCCTCAGCGTCCCACCCCCTCCCCTGGGGACAGGGCTGCCACCACCCGTGTCCCGGGGCTGGCCCCAGAGGACACTCCTGGCAAACCACCTCGGCCGCTGGCCCTGCTCCACCAGGACAGCTCCAGCCCCTCTCAAAATTCAGCCCCTCAGAACTTGCTGCCAACTTCTGGGTGTCGACACCCGGCCCACCCCAATCCCTCAGGGCAGTGACATGCTCTACCCGTCCCACCCCTGTCCCAAGTATGGGCTCCCGTGTCACCCTTTGATTCATTCATTCACTCAACAATAAATGAGCCCTCTCTGTACACAGGCTCTGGAAGCTTGGGCAGGGAACACAACAAACGCAAACTCCTGCTCTCCCGGAAGAACACGGGCAGGGGAGAGAATCCCAAAGCAAAATAACAACCTGACAACCGCACCAGGGAAAATAGAGGAGGAGGAGGAGGGCAGGGAGTTGGGGGTCTGAGATTAGAAGTAAGGAGAGCAGAGAAAGTGACAAATAAGCAGAAATCTGAAGGAGGAAAAGGGGAAGCCACAGTGTTCTAGAGGGACAGCATTCCAGGCAGAGGGTCTAGCAGGCTCACAGGCCTGAGGTAGGAGTGTGCCTAGCATATTCAGAGGTCAGCAATGGGACAGTGTGGTGGAGGCAGAGAGGGGAAAGGGAAAAGGATAGGAGATGAAGTCACAGAGAGGGGAGGGGGCAGATCATGCAGCGCCATGTTAGATGCAAGCCTGCATTCCCAGCACTCAGGAGGCTGAGGCAGGAGCATCCCAATTAGCAACTTAGATAGACATTGTCTCAAAATTTAAAAACTGAAAATGGGTTGAGGAGGTAGCCCAGTGGGAAGGCCCTGGGTTCAATCCTCAGTACTGAAAAAACAGTCAAAAAAGGGGGCGCTGTTGGGTTAGAAGTAACCCCACATAATGATCACCCAAAACTGTCCACATCCTAATCACCTGTGACTGTCACCTCAGATGACAAAAGGCTGCAGCTGTGCTTGCACTCGGGTCCGGAGAAGGGGAGGTCATCCTGGATTGCCCAGGTAGCTCCCATGTGTCCTCACGGGGCCCTTAACAGAGGGACAAAGGAAACGTGGGGGCTAGAAGGAGATGTGACAGCAACAGGAGCAGAGCCTGGCAGGATACACTTTCACGATGGGCGGGGCCACCGGCCAAGCCGCACCCCCAGTCAGAGCCGAGTCGCGGGACACAACTACCATCACTCCTTGCGAGCCGTGATGATGCAGTGGCCTCTAGAAGCAGAAAAGGCAAAAATACGCTTCTCAGGCCGGGGATTTAGTTCAGTGGTTTCTCAGCCTGCTGCGTAAAAATACGCTTCTCCAGGAAGCCCCCAAGCCTGCCAACACCTTCACCATACACCAGAGAGACCCACTCTTGTTTGTTTGTGTTTGTTTGTGAGACAAGGCCTCACTATGTAGCTCAGGTTGGCCTTGAACTCACTGTGTAGTTTAGGCTGGCCTCAAAATCTTGGTGATCCTCCTGTCTCAGCCTCCCAAATGCAGGGTTTACAGGTGTGCACCATCACACCCAGTGAGATCCACTTTAAACTGGAACATCAGAGCTGTAAGATAGTAAATGTGTTGTTTTAAACCACTTAGTTTGCGTCACTTTGTTACAGCAGCTGTAGGAAAGTAATATAGAAGATGAGGGAGAATTCCCAGGAGGGGAAGTCATGACTCAGGCTGACACAGCACAAAGATGCCTGAGTAGGGGACATCTCCATCCTCAACCTCTTAAACAGCTGGCGTCTGCCCCTTGAACCTCCTCCTGGCTAAAATGGCCAACCAGGACTCAGGGCTCCAGACTGTTCATTTTAACCCCAGACAAAGAGACCCATATGGCTCCCTTCTTCTATACCAGCCACTGCTTATCAAACTTCAATACACATTCATACTATATCATAAAAACTACATTTCCCAGGTGTCCTTGCAGTTATATGTGGTCATATGACTAACTGCAAGCCAATGAGGTGTGAGCAGAGGCTACACAAGCAGTTCATAGGTCCTGTTTTTCTTGGGAGGGGATCCTTCCTCTCCTGGTTCCCCTTTCCCTGGGGCTGGAGAACAGATCAGGTAGTGGGAACCCCGGTGGGTCATGTGGCTGAGGCCAAAGCCCTGAGGGAGAGCAGAGCCAAATGAGAGGAAAACCTACTGTTATTTTGGGATTCTGTCACACCCAGCACCTTCTAAATTCTAATTCATACAACCCCACCTACAAGATAGCACTTTCAATGTAGGACTGCATAACCCTGTAATCATAAAACTCCCCTAGCCCCAACTGTGATTGAATGTGAGTAAATAGATAAAGATGCTTCTTAGTTCCAGGACACTAGATAAGATCC
>NW_004624907.1:1620988-1656645 GCF_000247695.1 Heterocephalus glaber
TTGTGAGGGAGAAAGGGGCAAAGATTAACGGCCAGTTGTTACATACTGATCGTTAGCAGACCCACTGACTAATGGCCGCATCTATCTTGTGTGGACAGTCAGCTCATTAACTGCTTATCTTATAGATAGTGTGCCTGGAACGCTCTTTCCCCGGGTACACAGGTGGTTGGGTAATAAACTCAGGAATTTTAAGTGGTGAATTCTTAGTTTAAGCACAAATTTGAGAGAACAAAGGAGACGGCTCCAAAATGGAGTCATTTTGGTCCCACAGGAATTCAACTCCCAGTACCAAAAAAAAAAAAGAAGCACACACACAAGGGCCACGCATCACAGGACCCGTGTCTGTGAGATTCACAGCAGGCAGGTCCATAGAGAAAGTGGAGCGGTGCCCGGGCTGGGGGGATACGGGGAGGGGGCTGTTAATGGTGGTGGGGTTTCTTTCTGGGTGAGGACAAAGTTCTCAGTTGGTTCCGGAGATGGTTGCACAACTCTGAATTCATGGAAAACCACGGGAAGTGCACACTTTAAGTCAGAGGATTGAACCATACAAGAATTACACCTCAAAAGCTGGGTGTGGTGGCAGGTGCCTGTCATCCTAGCACTCAGGAGGCTGAGGCGGAAGGGTTCAAGGCCAGCCTTGGCTACATAGTGAGTTCAAAACCAACCTGAATTGCATAGTGAGACCCTGTCTCCAAAAAACAGGAAAAAAATGAATTATATCTCCATAAAATTGTATTTGGCTGTTTGGTACTGAGGATTGAAGCGGGGGAGACTCTACCGCTGAGCTACATTGGCAGCCCATTTTATTATTTTTTACTTTGAGACAGGGTCTCACTAAATTGTCCAGGCAGGACTCGAACTTGTGATCCTCCTGTCTCAGCCTCCTAAGTACCTGAGATTATATGCATGTGCCACCATGAATGGAAATAAAACTTTTTTAAATGAGGGAAGGAACTTGTAATCCCAGCACTCAGGAGGCTGAGGCAGGAGGATTGCCACAAGTTTGAGGCCAACCTGAGCTATATAGTGAGACCCTGTCTCAAAAAACAAAATAAATAAAATAAAATAAAATAAAATAAAGGAGGGAAGGACAGGGGTAAGGAGAAGACCACTTGGCTGGTCTATCTTGAGGAAGGAAAGAGGGACAGAGGGGAGGAAGGAGTCTTCGAGCGAGTCTTGAGTCCCGGCGCCTGCTGGAGGGAGGGGGTAGCTGGAGGCCTGGGCCAGGGTGTGGGAGAGGAGACAGCGTGTTTTGCAGCCCCTGACGCACTGACACCCCAGGAACGTCACCGTTTATCCCTGGGTTCTGGTTACCAGGACAGCCGGCAGGCTGGAGTCCATGCTGGCCACCAGGGGGCGCCAGAGGAGCGCCTGGCGCGCCGACCGCAGAGCCCATCGAGGTCCACCCGGCCCCACCCTCTGACCTGACCCACAGGTGCCCCCAGAGAGCGCAGGGCACCTCCCTCACCTACTCTACACTGCAGGCACAGCGGGGCCTCCTGAACCTGACTTCTGTCCCTGCACCCAACCCTGGGGCAGGTCTGCTCCCTGCCTCAGCCTCCTGCCTGTCTCTCGCCCCCTCGGACCCCAGCACCAGGCCCAAGAGATTTTTCTAGAGCCCAGGCTCGACCTGCCTCTCCCTGCACAGAACCATCCATGGCTTCCCAGTGCCCCAAGGAGCCAGGCTCCTCACCGCAGCCCACACCCCGTGGAGGTCAGGCTCCTGGGGCCTCAACTTCAGCCCCTCAGCCCCACTCTGTGGTCCACAGTCCACAGGAATGAACTGCTTCCTCTGCTGTCCCACTTCCAGGCCCCTGCGTCCTCTGTCCCTCTGACCCCCAGGCCACACCTCGCTCTTTCTGCTCCACCTCCTCATATGCCAGGCAGCCTCCACGCATCCATTGGCAGCTTTAATTCAGCAGCTACTGCACACCAAGCTCTGTTACATGAACCTGAGGACCAGAGACGTGAAGACAGACCAGAGCAGCCCTCCTTGGAGAGCTCATGGCCTGGGCGGTGGGGACAACGTGACACCCCATGTAATGAGAAGAATGGGAGAAACGCAGGTTCCCACTGTGCTCTGAGCCGGGTGCTTCATATTCAGCAGCTGACTGTAGGCTCACAATAGCTCTGTGAGGGAAGCACGGTGAGTGACACCATTTGACAGATGAGACAGCCGAGGCAGAGAAAGGTGACGACGTCATGAGTTGAGGGGTGGTGAACATCTGTAACCCCAGCATTTGGGGAGGCTGCGGCAGGAGGACCCTGGGTTCAAGCCCAGCTACATAGCAAGACCTTGTCTCGAGAAAGGAAGGTGAGGTCGCACAGGGTCTCAATGGAAGAGCTGGGAACAGGACCCAGACTTTTATCTTGTTCACTCCGCTCAGATGTTGCGGTGCACCCGTGAGGGGACACACGGGGGTCTGCCCTCTGCAGTGGGACACGGGGAGGCCAGCGCTGGCCCACATGGGTCCGGAGGGGGATTTCAGGCTCTGCGTCTGCACTGGGCCCAGTCAGCAGGAGACCAGTGTCCCGGGCCGGAATGGCGTCCTGGACCCCAGGCTGTGTCCCCCCAAAATCTGCCCACAGGGGCCCCTGCTTCCTGCGTGCCCGCCCCGGAGCACCACCAGCGTCTCAGGGCTCCCTCCCGGGTTCTGGGTTCTCGGAGCTGTGGCTCCGAGCTGGAAAATGAGGAAGTGGTGGGGAGGAAGAGGCCGGGTGGGGGGGACCCAGAGTCATTACGGCTCACTGGGGAAAACCCTTCCCTTTCGGATCCCGCGCCTCTGTGTGCCAAAGGGCTTGTGCAAGCTCTACGGCCCCCACCCCCACCCTCCGGGGTGTTGTTTGCAGCCCTCGAGCGGCGCAGTGGTGGTGTGGGTGAGCTGGCACCGCGTCTCCAGCTGGAGGGGGCCTTGGGAGGGTCGCAGTGGAGCCCCTGGGTCGTGTGTGAACTAAAGGGAAGAAGAAAATTAAACCAGGCATGAAGGTGCACGCCTGTAATCCCAGCACTCGGGAAGCTGAGGCAGGAGGATCACCACGAGTTAGAGGCCAGCCTGGCCTCCATAGTGAAATTTTGTCTCAAAAAAACAAAGGAAGGAAGGAAGGGAGAGAGAGAGAGAGAGAGAGAAAGAAACCCTGCCATTTCTGAGGCAACCAGAAATCCAAGCACTGACTGGGCATTGGACGACATTAAGGAAGTATTGGCTTTATTTTTACTTTTTTCATGAAATAATGGTTTTGTGAGTGTGTTTGGTTCTTTCTTTGTTTCTTTAGTACTGGGAATGGAACCCAGGGCCTTATACATGCTAGGCGAGCACTCTACCACTGAGCTACACCACCAGCCGTTCTCGATATTTTTTGAGACAGGGTCTCACTATGTTGCCCAAGCTGGCCTGAAACTCATGACCCTCATGCCTCAGCCTCCCAAGTAGCTGCTATTATAGGCGTGCACCACTGTGCCTGACCCAAATGTGCCTTGCAAAACGAGTCCAGGTCTTTTAGAGATACAGTCGGAAATATCGCTACGGATGAAAAATGTGCAGTGGCTGGAATTTGCTTTCCAAATACCTCATCCACTGGACCAAGCAGGGGTCAGAAATATTTGGCAAAAAAGGTCGGGCCTGTGCTGAACATGCAGAGACATTGTTCCCTGAACAACACAGCGTAACAACTGTGGACACAGCAAGTGCTTGTATTAGGTATCATCAGTCACCTAGGAATGCTAAAGTGTAAGGGGGGGCGACCACGGATCTGCGCAGTCCCCATTTATACGAAGGCCTAGAACATCTGGGGATATCAGCGTCTGAGGGGTCCCCGACCAATGCCCTCTGGCCACGCAGGGACGACTGTACCCCAAGGGTAACTTACTCCAGGTGTGACTGTACCCAGGGGTGCCAGCTAGCCAGGTCCCATCCCAGGGCCTTTCGGTCCCTAGAGACCCTGGCTGTCTGTTGCCTCCACACCCCCACACTGCCCTTCACTTCCTGTCCCCCATACCTTATGGAACAGCCCAGTCCCCTGGGGCCCCTCAGCCCAAGCCTGGACCTTCCCCTGGGTCCCCAGGCTGGGCCTTCCCACCGCTCGGACCAAGGTCAAGGGGCTGCCAGGAGCTGGGCATGGTGACCCACGCCTGTAATCCCAGCACTCTGCAGTCTGAGGCAGGAGGATCGCTGTGAGTTCGAGGCCAGCCTGAGCTACATAGTGAGACCTGCTATGGGGGCATCTTCCATTCAGAGACCTGGTACCTCGGTGACCACCTCCTCCTGCTCTCCCCACCTCCCTTGAACTCCCCAAAGACCTCCTGCCTCGGGGCCTTGGCACGTGCTGTGCTGCCTTCTCCCAAGTCCCCTCTGCCCCACAGATCCAGCCAGAGGCATCCTGTCACCACCCTCAGCCCCAGCTCCCCCCTCCAGCAAGGCCCTGACCTCCTCCCTGAAGGAGCAGCCGTTGCTTATCTCTGCTTGACCTGGCTGCTATCTCACTGTTTTATTGCTGCCTGTCTCCCTCCCAAAGGACCCAGCCCACAGGGGAAGCAATACCTCTGTGGTCTGTGTCTCCAACACAGCTTGGCAAGGAATCAGGGCTCAATAAATATTTGTTGAACAATCGAAAGACTTGGAAAGCCCCGGGCTAAGGACGTTCAGGTGGGGACTGGGCTAAGCTCACCCCCTGCCCGCACCCTCTGCTCTTTCCAGGGTGAGGACTGGGGGGCACGGGGTCCTGTCTGTCCCAGCCCAGCCAGACCCACCCGGATCTGCCAGGTGGCCCGGCAGCCACACGCACGGCAAATATGGCCACCAATGCCACCTCTGTGCAAAGGGAGGGGACCTGGGGCCAGAAGCTGCGACAGCACCGAGCCCTCAGCCCCGCTGCCCTGTAGGGCAGGATGGACGAGGTCCTGCGAAGCCCACATCCTCAGAGCCAGCTGGCACTTGCTGGGTGGGCAGGTGGCACAGAGGGAGAGAGGGAGGGACAGCAGGGACAGTGGCCTTGGGTTCCCCAGGGAGGCAGTGATTCGGCTGGGAGATAAGAGACCTGGGGATGGAGGAGATAGAAGAAAACGAGGTCACTCAAAGCAAGGGCACAGGGCCACCGCATCCCTAGATGGCCGTGTGGAGAAGGCAAGGCTGTGACTTCGCCAGGTGGTGTAGAGCCTCGGTTACCTCACCAGCAAAGTGAGCCAGGGAAGGGGGAGCTGGATCCAGTGGCAGGAAAAGCCAAGAAAGTACAAAAAAAAAAAGTCACAGGTCCCGGTGGGGTGGCACACACTTGTGCTCCCAGAGCTCTGGGAGGCTGAGGCAGGAGGATCACAAGCTCCAGTCCAGCAGGAGCAACTTAGTGACTTAGCAGACCCTTTCTCAAAAATAAGAAAGGCCTGGGGATGCAGCTCAGTACGAAGGCCCTGGCTTTGACCCTCAGTATCCCAAAAAGTCATGGGCTGGCACAGTGGCACACACACATAATCCCAGATACTCAGAAGGCTGAGGCAGGAGGACCATAAGTTCGAGCCCAGCCTGGGCAACTTAGCGAGACTCCATTTCAGACAAAAGAAAGAGAGAATGAAAGCAAAAGGAAAGGTTGATATCAGTGAACTATATCTACACCCCTATCCCTTCCCTGACCCAGCGCCACCAGCGGAAATACCATGTGAGCCCTGTGCACAATTTTCAACTTTCTGGCGTCACATGAGGAAAAAGTAAAAAGAAACAGGTGAAATGAATCGATTTAACTCAATGCGTGCAAAATGCTAGCATTTCAACATGAAATCAATACCAGAATGAGCTATTTCACCTCGTTTTGGATGCATAAGTTTTCAATATTGGGTGTGCATTCTGCACTCACAGCTGATCTGGGTTTGGAAAAGCTATAGGCTGGTGGCAACCGTAGGGGACAGGATGGCCGGCCAATCACAGCTGCCCCTTCCCGGCTCCAGCAGCCTCTCCAAGGCAGCCAGACCCGATTAAGACCACAGTCAGGACCTGGGCATGGTGGTACATGCCTGCAATCCCAGCATTAGGGAAGCTGAGGCAGGAGGATCTCTGTGAGTTCGAGGACAGCCTGGGCTACAATAGTGAGGCCTTTTCTCAAAAATAAATAAATGAATAAATAAAAGATCCAAGTTGATTCACATCTGTCCTCTCTTCAGAAACCTCCCAGGGGCTCCCATCTCAGAGTAAAAATAGCCAGAGTCCTCTGGGTGACCTGTGAGGCCCTGCAGGATCCCTTCAATACGGTCTCAACCCTCACTACTCAAGTCCAGCCTCACTCACCACACCTTCCCTCTTCCTCACTTTTCCCCAGACACTCCTGCCCCAGGGCTTTTGCACCTACTGTTCCCCCAGCCTGTATGGCTCTTTCCCCAGATTTGCCTCTCACTGAGGGGCTACTCCAGTGTGGCCTCCTGCGCTGAACAATTCTCCCAGCTTCCTGCTACTGTGTCTGTGCCAGTCACCTCCAGCACTCTCCCTGCACTGTTTCTCCACAGCATCCTCTCTGCCCGATGTACTGTCACCCACTGTGTCTATCAGCCTCCTCACATCTCCCCAGCCAAAAGATCGGCCCTGGCTCTCTCCTGTCCAAGGCTGGAACCCCAGCACCCGGAACAGAGCCGGCACACAGGAGGGCTCAATAAATGAGTCAGCGCACATGTGCGATACCAGCACTGGGAGCCTGAGGTGGGAGGATTGCCATGAGTTTGAGACCAGCCTGGGCTACGTAGCCCTTCTTGTCTCAAAATAATAAAATTTATTTATTTTTTGTTTGTTTTGTTGTTGTTTTTTGTTTTGTTTTGTTTTTGGTACCAGGGGTCGAACTTGGGTCCTTGTGCTTGCGCGGCAGGCACCGGAACCACTGAGCTACATCCCCGGCCCAAAATAATAAAATTTAAAAGGGCTGAGGATGTAGCTCAGTGCAAAGGTCCTGGGTTGTTCAGTCACCAGTACTGGAAAAAAAAACCAAACAGATTTCAGAAACTGTTCCTCCCACCTGGACCAAAGACCCGGCCTGGGGAGCCGCAGTGGGAGGCACTGCCGGCCAGGCATGTGATGCCTGGGGGACAAAGCCTGGCTCTGCTCCAAGCCTCTCTCAGCCCAGCCTGTGAGCTGCTTGGCCGGACGTCACCAGAAACCCGGCCTCCCCTGGGACTCCACCTGCTGCAGGCTCCCTGGTGTCGGGTTCCACAAACACCCTGAGCCGAAGGGCGGTGGGGACACAGTGGCCATAGCCTGGCCCTGCCCTCTCGGGGGTCACAGACGGGGGCCCAGGACAGACCTATCCCAGGGAGAGCACAGGGCGGCCAGCCTGGGATAAGGAGAGCTGGGGCAGCCCCCGAGGGTTTCCTGGAGGAGGAAAATGGGAACCAGAGCTGGGGGAGCAGACTGCGGTCATCTTCTCCTGAGCACCCAGGGCATCAAGGCAGGCTCTGAGCAGGGTGGGCAGAGCCAGGCTTAGGTTTCAGGAAGACCCTTTGTGCCATATGAACAGACCAGGGGAGCGGGGGGGCAGGGGTGGGGTAATGGGGGAGCTCCCTGAACAGGTAGAGGCCAGGGTAGGGGTGCACAAAGACATGTTTAAGAGGCAGTCGCTAGTTGGGTGTAGTGGTGCACACCTGTTATCCCAGCACTTGGGAGGCTGAGGCAGGAGGATGGCTGTGAGTTCAAGGCCAGCCTGGGCTACACAGCAAGCGGGTGACTTACACACAGAAAGAATGATACACACTTGACATGCCAACTACTCAGGAGGCTGAGGCAGAAGGATCAAAAGTTCAAGTACAGCCTGGGCAACTAAGCAAGACCCTGTCTCAAAATAAAAAGAAAAAGGTCTGAGGATGTAGCTCAGTACGAAAGGCCCTGGGTTCCACCGGGAGGGCTGGAGGGAAAAATGGCAGAAGCAGCAGTGTGGGTGTGAGGGTGCTTGGGCTGATAAGTCCACGTCCTGGTCCCAGCGATGGGGTGGCCCCGCCCCCGGAAGAGGACCAGGGCTCACCTGGGAAGACGCTGAGGTCAGTTTGGGGCAGGTGAGAGAGAAGCTCAGAGAGACACTGAGACACCAACGTGACATCAGGATGCTGTCCCGGGCCTTGTTGACAGCGGATCCAGGACAGAGCAGGGTGAGGTGAGGTCTGGGGGGGGGGGGGACGGGACAGCGGGCACCTGAACAGCCCCACGCAGCAGAGCCCTGCCCTGAGGGCAGCCTGGGACTCACCAGGTACAGGGAGGCAGGGGACAGGGGAGTGCAGGGACGGCCCATCCCCACCAGGCTGCCGGGCCTCAGAGAACCGGCACCTGTAGCCCTCGAGACTCGGGAGGCTAAAGCAGGAGGATCACCACGAGTTCAAGGCCCGCCTTGGCTACACAGTGAGAGCCTGTCTCAAAAAACAGAACAGTAGGGCCGGGGATTTAGCTCAGTGGTTTCTCTGCCTGCTGTGCAACCGCAAGGACCGAGTTCAATTCCCGGTACCAAAAAAAAAAAAAAAAACAGAACAGAAAGACACAGGAAATAATAACACAATTGTCAGGAGGCCCTGAGGCCTCAAACCCCTTCACCTTCTCAAAGATGCCTTCCTAGGCCCTCCACCTCCTCCACACCCCAATGTAGGAGGCAAACAGAATAGATTTCACCTTTTCCTTGTTGATTCCATGAATGCCAGGGCCCTTTTGCCTCCACCTGGCAGGGATTCTTTTCATCCATCTTGCCCCGGTTCTCCCCAGCACCCAGGCTGGGGCTGGCACATAGCAGGTGATCATTAAATGTCTGTTAGGTGAGTGACAAGCTGAGCAGTTACTCAGCTTGGCTTTTGTTTTGTGGTGCCAGGGATTGAACCGAGGACCTCTGACTGAGCTACATCCCTAGTCTTTTTTTATTCTGAGGCAGAGTCTTGCTGAGTCATTCTGGGCTGGAATGTGGATCCTCCTGCCTCCCCCATGCTGAGATTTCAGGGGTGTACTGAGACTCCTGTGCAGGAGCCCCAGAGGCCATACTCCTCAGTGCTCAAGTCTTCTCTTCAGAATGACTCAGGCTGGGCATGCTGAGCCCCACAGAGATTCCGAGGCCAGCCTGGCCTGCATAGGGAGACCCTGTCTGAAAAACAGAAAAAAGAAAAGGCTCAGTATTTGCATAGATACCTGACACTTCCTCCCACAGACTGAGTCACCTTTCTGTGATGAGTCCACTGAGCCACGCAACTTTGTGTACGCCCTGTCGCCTGCGTTGTTTAGGGACAATGATGAGGACCAAAAGGCTCTGTATGTCCAGCATGTGTGCAGCTTTCTGTAGAATATTTTGCTCCAGGATTTGTTGAATGAAGGAGTGCAAAGTCCACAGATGCAGGGGGAAGTGCGCCGTTATTACTCCCACCTCCCAGAGAAGGAAACTGAGGCCCGTAGCTTCCATGCTGAGCTCTGGATCAGGGAGGCAGGGAGCAGGGCAGCCTGCCCACAGCCTGAACTTTTTCTTCCCCAGTACTGGGGTTTGAACCTAGAGCCTTCACACTGAGCTACCTCCCCAGCCCTTTAAAAACAAATATTTTTTGATACATGGTCTTTTGAGTGCTGGAACTGTAGGTGTGCACCACCACACCCGGCTCAAATTTTTGCTTTGGGTCAAAAGACAGCCAAGGCCCATGGGCAGAGAGGGAATCGAGCCCTCAAGAAGGGGGAGAAGAGAATGTGGGTGCCAGGTCCTTCGCAAGAGGCCACTAAGAAGAGTCCAGATGTCCGCCCCTTTGGAGACAGAGCTGGACTGAACTCGGCAAGTCAGAGTCTCTGCTCGTGCCTCAGGTTCTCCAGATGCAGACGGGGCCCTGAAGGAGGCTGCCTCACAGTGGTAATACCTGGTGGGCGCCTAGATCGCCGAGGCTGGAGTAAGGCCAGGCCACCACTTCTGGGTTAATTCCCTAGTGACCCCCGAGCTCGGGGGGCCAGGGCCCAGGTGGTCAGGGACAACCACCCTCAAATCCTCCCTGGCCTCCTCCCCCCCCCCCCCCCGCCCCGTGACCTGCTTCTTTTCCCAAACCAAATCCAGGCCTTTGGCACAATGAGGGTTAGGCAGCTGCCCCAGGAGTCCTGACCAGGTCGTGGCCCCTGGCCGGTGCCCGCCACACCCACCCTGAAGCCCAACCAGGGCCCCAGTGCTTGGTGACTCGATACTTCCAAATTCAGGTGATCTCCCCCAGCTCCAAGTCACCAAACCCTCCTGGGCCCGGTGGCAGACGGAGCCAGGCACCAACCAGGAAGGACCTCCAAGCTCCAAGCACCACACACCAGTGTCCCTGTCCCTGAGACCCAGCCTGTGCTAGAAGATGGTGCCAACCGGGTGCAGCTGGCTTGTCCTCAGTGGTGAGCGAGGGTGGCACCCCAGGCCTCAGGGAGGGGAAGGGACCCCAGGCTGTGACAGGGAAGGTGTGAGCCAGAAAGCCAGCATGCTGTGGAGGGAGGGCAGCACACAGATAATGGAGAGGTGTGCAGGGTGGCTCTAGGGACTCCCTCACGTGGCCACCCCATAATAAGTAAGCTACAGAAGCCATCACCAGTCCTAACCTGTTGCCCCTCTGCCCTGAAGACGGAGCTCCAGGCAGCTGCTGCCCCTTCTCGGCCTCAGTTTACCTCTCTGTGAAATGGGTCCTTTGTAGTCCTCATGAGCAGCACCGATGACCACTCACTGTGCGGCTGTTCCCAGTGCTGTGTATCCACATCCCACGGTGGGGGTCCCACTCGTGACCCCACCTCACAGATAAGAAAACCGGGACTCAGAAAGGTGACATCAGCAGCCTGGGCCCCACAGCCAGAAAGTGGCAGGGCCCATGCTAGACCAGAGCCATTAATGCCGGCCACATTCCTTCAGCGGGGAAAGCACTGGAAACCAGGCCAGGCCTGTGAGTGCTTCTGCGTAACCAGGGCCACAGCCACCAGCTCTGGCAGCAGCACACTTCCAGCCCCAGCAGCCCTGACCAGCTCTTGGCTTGGGGCTGATCTGTTCTTTGAGGAGGAAAGGGGATCCCATGGCTGCTGGGGGTGGGGTTGGAGGGTGGACAGGAACCTGCGTGGGGAGACCCTGACGTCTCACAGTTATCTGGACTCAGCCAGGCATGGTGGCACACGCCTGTAATCCCAGCACTCTGGGAGGCTGAGGCAGGAGAAATGCAAATATAAGCCCAGCCTGGGCAACTCAGCAAGACCTTGTCTCAAAAAATAAAAAAAAGCTGAGATGTAGCTCAGTGTGAAGACCCTGGGTGCAATACCCACCACCTAAAAAAAAAAAAGATACCAGAAAGGTCATGTGGCTGAGATGTTGGGAGAGAGAAGGCTGCAGGTTTGAATCCTGCGTTGCCGGACCTCGGTCCCAAGCACCTGGGCTGGGAACGCCTCCTCTGAGTCCGGTCAGCTCTGCTGTCCTGCGGGTATGTGATCGAGCCTGCCCTGGCCAACCCCAGCTCCTCTTCCTCAGCCGCGGTCCTGAGTGTGGGCGCTGAGATCTCCATCACCCCCGAGCCCGCCCAGCTGGCCCCGGGGGACAATGTCACCCTGCTGGTCCGCGGGCTCTCTGGGGAAGAGCTGGCCTACACCTGGTATGCGGGGCCCACGCTCAGCCTGTCCTACCTGGTGGCCAGCTACATCGTAAGCACGGGCGACGAGACCCCCGGTCCGGCCCACACGGGGCGGGAGGCCGTGCGCCCCGACGGCAGCCTGGACATCCAGGGCCTCCTGCCCGGTCACTCGGGCACCTACATTCTGCAGACACTCAACAGGCAGCTGCAGACCGAGGTGGGCTACGGACACATGCAGGTCTATGGTGAGACACCCTGCCACCCTGCCCCCTGACCGGGCCTTCCCAACTCCCTCCTGAGCCCTCCTCTAGAAAAAAAAAAAAAAAAAACTAAATCAGAAAAAAAAAGGTGGAAAATAATATTCACCTCCTTCCGGATGGCTTCCAGGATTACATCAGCCTCCACACCCCAATCTCTGCCCCTCCAGCCGGCAGGGAGAGCAGGGCACCGCCCCATCTGGCCACGCCCCTTCCGGGACCGAGGCCTCGGAGCAGGTGGTGCCCGGCCCCCTCCCCCTCTGTCTCCTGCGCCCACAGAGACCCTGGCCCAGCCCACGGTCCTGGCCAACGCCACGGAGCTCGTGGAGCGGCGCGACACCCTGCGCCTGCTGTGCAGCAGCCCCAGCCCCGCGGAGGTCCGCTGGTTCTTCAACGGCGACGCCCTGCCGGTTGCGGTCCGCCTCGGCCTGTCCCCAGACGGCCGCACGCTGACCCGGCACAGCGTCCGCAGGGAGGAGGCGGGGGCCTATCAGTGCGAGGTGCGGAACCCGGTCAGTGTGAGCCGCAGCGAGCCCCTCAACCTGACCGTGTACTGTGAGTGCTCCTGGCGCCGCCACACACCCGGGGTGACCCTTGCCGACAGGGAAACAGGCCAGGAGAAGAAGCCCGAGGGCATGTAGCCAGTCAGGCGGGCCGGGATCGGGAAGCGGGGCTCCCTCTTAAATGCCCTTGGCCTATCTACACCAGCCAGGCAGGCTGGCCCACACCTGTAAGCTCAGCATCTGGGAGGCTGAGGCTGGAGGATCTTGAATTCAAGGCCAGCCTGGACTACGTAGTGAGACCCTGTCTCAAAAAACAAAAACAAAATGTGGAACTTTGACATCACCTTTGACACTGAGTGGCCCTCCAGTCAGAAGCAGTCCCCGAAGAGAAAGGACACAGGAGTGGTTGGCTTTGAAAGGGAGCAGGAGAGGGAGTAGTGGGGAGCTGGGAGGGGACATAACCAAAAAGCATAACCAAAGCTCACAGTCACAGTTGTTCCCAGGGCAGCCGGTGCTGTGTGGAATCCTGGGAAAATAAGCCACTGAGATGTACGAGAGCAACGATATAGAAACACCAAGAACCCAGAATCCCAGGGCCCTAGGACACCAGAGAATTCTAGATTCCAGAAGCTCTGCCTTCAAGACTCTGAGACTCCTGGAAACTCTAGTAAAAGAGATGCTTAGAGGGCCGGGGATTTAGCTCAGTGGTTCCACCGCCTGCCTTGGAAGTGCGAGGCCCCGAGTTTGATTCCCAGTACCAAAAAAAAAAAGAGAGAGAGAGAGATGGTTAGAACTTTAGGATCTAATGTTAAAATCTTATTCTAGAAACTTAGCCACACAGATTTTCTAGAATTTTAGAATGCTGTAACCTAGAAGCATCTTGAAGCCTTAAAATTCTAGACTCTTAGAATGGTTTGCCAGGGGGGAAAAAAGATCACCAGACATTGGGCTGGGGATTTAGCTCAGGGGTTCTGGCGCCTGCCTCGAAAGTGCAAGGTTCCGAGTTCAATCCCCGTTACCAAAAAAACAAAACAAAATAAAGATCACCAGGCAGGCACCAGCACTTGGGAGGCTGAGGCAGGAGGATCACTGTGAGTCTCAAAAAACCAACCCCTACCCCCAAAAGAAGAAAAATCCCTTAGAACTTTCATTTAATAAAGCCATAGATTTGAAACCTCCCTTGAAATGTGCTGGCCCTACACACTCTTCACAGAATACTGAGATTTCCCCCGGAGGGGAAATAATCCTCAAGATCCCAGAGCAAATTAGAGATCAAGGTGGGTTTCCACAGGCCCGAAGTGTCTCTTCCCTCCAGGGGCTGAGATGGGCCGGCCTGGTGGAGAGAAATCGGGTGCCACCTCCCCTCCCGCCCTCTACCGTCCCCGTCTCTCCCTCCTGCTCGTAGTCGGCCCGGAGCGTGTGGCCATCGTGCAGGACTCCACCACCCGCACTGGCTGCACCATCAAAGTTGACTTCAACACGTCCCTCACCCTGTGGTGTACATCCCGCTCGTGCCCGGAGCCTGAGTACGTATGGGCCTTCAATGGGCGGGCCCTGGAGAACGGCCGAGACCACCTCAACATCAGCGGCATGGCGGCCGCCCAGGAGGGCACATACACGTGCATTGCTAAGAACCCCAAGACACTGCTGTCTGGCTCTGCCTCGGTGGTGGTCAAGCTCTCCGGTGAGTCAGGCCCTGCCCGCCCACCACCTCTCCCCTGGAGGCCCTGCTGGACAGTTAGGCCACCATGTGCCCAACAGAGGATTGGAAAGTGGTGAATTCTAGACCTCTTTGATGGCCAAGTGACCATGTGGCCCATTAGGTGGTCTCCTCTTCACCCAGGTGCCAAAGGAGAGCACCGATGCCCTGTCACGTGGACACCACATGGCCCATCAGAGCCTCTTCCCGAGGGCCGGCAGAGTGGGGATGGGTCACAGCCCCACTTGGGGTGGCAGAGTGGGGTTACGGATGTCCCTTCATGGGGATGCCACTGTGGCCACCAGCAGCTTGGGGCTGGGCATACCCATCCCTGCCACACCATCTCCCAAGCTTCCTTGCTGCTGACCAGACTGTGGTCGCGGCATAGGTGGCAACTGGAGAGTCACCGCCGATGGGTGGTGGAAGGAAAACACCATGGGGAGGCCTTGTCTCCCTGCCTCTGTCCTAAAATGACCTAGTGGCTGAGTGCAGACTGAGCCAGTTTCAGACTTGGTTCTAAGGGAAGATGTGTCCATGCCCTGGGGATGACAGCTTTGAGCATTCAGGCCTCATTAATTCCACCTTGGTTCCTTCCCAAGTGCCTTCATCCCCTGGGGACAGTGGGGACCGTCCCTCCCCCCTCCCCCTTCCTCCCCTCCCCCTTCCTCCCCTCCCCCTCCCCCTTCCTCCCCTCCCTTTCCCCCTTTCCTCCCTCATGCTAACAGGTGGGTCTTGTACAGAGGGTGGATACTCTTTCACCCCCAGCAGGAATGGCAGCCCCCTGAGGTAAGTGGACCTCCTGCCCGCCTGGGGCTTTGGAGGTCATTCTTGGCGGGAAACAGGGTATGGACCAGACATGGCAGTGTCCAAGGTGTGCAGGCATGACAGAGAGCGGATATACAACCCTGAGGGCCTCCAGAAGCATCAGCAGCCCTGTGGCAGGTGCCAGGCGAGAGAGAGGAAGGAGACACCATCACTCCCCACTGGGGAGACACCAGTCAGATGGAGGAGACGCGGTCCCTGCCCATGGAGAGAAGACTCGAGCACAGGGAAGCACTACCCCCCCGTTGGAGGAGCTGCCAATCAAAAGGAAGAGGCAGCACTTCCTCCCCCAGGACCCCCAGGCAGGGGTGGGGAGCAGGACACTCAGGCTCAGTGAGCCTCCAGTCAGAGCGGGGAGGCAGAGGAGCAGAGTTTCCATTCTTATAGGAAGAGAGGCCTGGAGGAGACAGGACCTTGTTTTTTGAAAATTCCTAGTCTGATGGAGAAGACAGGGCCCTATCTTTAGGGAGTACAGGCTCCTAGTTTCTAGGAATTTCTAATCTGAGGAGAAAGATCTGCCACCTAATTTGTGGGGTCCCCAGAAGATCTGCCCAGTCATGTGCGATTTCCCAGTCTGATGGAGGAGACATGCCCTAGTCCCCCTAACGGGGAGTTAAAGAGTCCCATATTCTGGGACCCCTTGATCTGGCAGAAGAGAGAATTCCCAGCCATCCGATGGGGGAAACATGGCCCCCCATACTCTGCAATTCCCAATCTGATAGGGGAGATATGGCCCCTGTATTTTGGAAATTTCCAATCTGATGGAGGAGACATGAGCCAGTCCTCTAGAATGTCCAGTTTGATGGCAGAGACACCAGTGCCCAAAGCCTGGAAATTCCTAGTCTGATAGGAGATACGCATCCCAGGCAGGCTCCGCTGGGATAGAGCCAGCACCTCCACCACCACGTGTCCCCCACCCTCTGACTCCTCCCCAGCACCTGCACAGGCTGTGCCAGCCAGCGGAGGCCCAGATGCGCCAGCCAGGTGGGGGGGACCCATCCTGCCTGTGCAGTCCCCTGACCCAGCCCTGCTGTCTCCCCAGCGGCAGCCATCTCCATGATGATCGTGCCAGTGCCAACCAAGCCCGAGGAGGGCCAGGACGTGACCCTGACGGTCCAGGGCTACCCCAAGGACCTGCTGGTCTATGCCTGGTACCGTGGGCCAGCCTCCGAGCCCAACCGGCTGCTGAGCCAGCTGCCATCAGGGAACTGGATCGCGGGCCCGGCGCACACGGGCCGGGAGGTGGGCTTTGCCAACTGCTCACTGCTGGTACAGAAGCTGAACCTCACGGATGCTGGCCGCTACATGCTCAAGACCGTCACTGTGCAGGGCAAGACCGACACGCTGGAGCTCGAGCTGCAGGTGGCCCGTGAGTGTGCGGGGGGGGGGGGTGCTGGGCCTCCTCCTCCCTCTGACCTGGGGTCCTGAGCCACAGGCTCTCGCCTCTTAGACTGACAACCCACCCAGGGGCGGAGTGCCTCCTCCATCAGAGGGGGCCACTGAGGGGGCTTCAGGCCTTCTCACCCTCCCACCGCAACGGGAGACAGTTTAACGGTGGGTGCCTCCCTCCCCCATCAGACTGGACAGAGTAAGGGGAGTCGTGCATCCCTGTTCACACTCAGATCCTAGGGAATGGAGCTCATGTGTACCTTTTCTCCTGGAGGTACAGACGGGACAGCGTTCCTGCCATCAGACACTGGAGTTTATCTCTACAAATGAGATAGCGATGATCTCCACTAAGACAGAGGCTTCTAGGTGTGGGATTTGTGTCTCCTCCATCAGACCGGAGGTCCCAGAGTCAGGGTCTGTGTCTCCTCCATCAGACTGGGGGTCCCAGAGGTGGACCCTGTCTCCTCCATCAGACTGGGGGCCCCAGAGTCAGGGACCCCGTCTCTTCCATCAGACTGCATTTCCAGAGGCCTGGAGCCCTGCTGCTGAGCCAGGTGCACTGGACAGGAAGCTCTCAGACTGGGAACGAGGTCACTTCCTGGGTCTGGAGTCGCCTCCACCATCAGACTAGGCACTTTCAGGAGTCCTGGGCCTGGGTCAGGAACGGTGCTGTCACCCTCAGACTGGCACCCTTCAGGATCAGGGACCCAGTCACCGCCCCAGCGCCCATTCTCTTCTGGGGTCGCCTCAGTAGTAGGCCCCTGGTCTTCGTCCCTGTCAGAGGGGTGGCTGCCCATCCCTTTGCCCACCCTGGCAGCAGGTGCCACAGAGCCGGGAACCCTTCTCACCTGTCTCTCTTCTCACATCCAGCTCCCTCCCTCGCACGACGACCAATGCCACCCTCCTGACCTTGAACCTGGCACAGGCTGAGCGCGGGGCGGGTGGGGCTGTGGGGTGGGCAGGGCAGCAGGAGGGCCGGGGGACTGGGGCCCTGGGCCTGCAGCTCGCTGAGGTCCCCTTTGTCCCCTTCGCCCCCTTGCCCATCCTCCCCACAGCCCTGGAGTAGCAGCGTGGCCACTGCTGAGACCTCCAGAGAGAAGAGCAGTTCCTGTCACTCCCGCCTCCAGCAGGACGTCGCTGAGGCCCTGCTGCCTGTCTCCACCTAGAGTTAGAGCCCAGGGGCCCTGCTTCCTCCTGTTACAGAGCCACTCGGGCATAAACGTCTTGGTCAGCTCACGTGTGTGTGGCCTCTCCTTCTGCGCCGCCCACTGCCATCCCGGCGCATGCACACCCGGTCTCCGTGCCCACGCTTCCGGCTGGGTGGCCTGGGCTCGGGGTGCCCTGTGGCACCCCAGGTTCTATCTGAGGGTCCTGCTCCCGAGGGCACCAAGCAGCTGGTCCCACCATGTGATCCAAGATGCCCTGCCTACCCGGGGTCCCCTTGTGTCCCCTTCAAACCTCACCAGCACCTCCCAGACGCCTGACCTGAGGCGGAGGCCCTGGGGTCATGGGTCAGAAGCAGCCAGGGCAGAGTCCAGGCTGGGGGAGGAAGGGGCCTTGGGCGGGGATGGAGCTGCCCTTCTGCGTTTGGCCCTTGGAGTGGGATGCTGGGCGGTGAAGACCTCCAGAATGAGGGTATAAAATTGGGATTGTAGCCAGGCGTGGCTGCGCAAGCCTGTAATCCAGCACTCCAGAGGCTGAGGCAGGAGGACTCCAACTTTGAGCCCAGCCTAGGCAGCTTCTCTATTCAGTGAGACCCTGCCTCAAGAATAAAAAAATTTTTTAAAACTTTTCTAGGGCCGAGGATTTAGCTCAGTGGTTCGCCACCTGCTGTGCAAGCACAAGGACCCGAGTTCAATCCCCGGTACCAAAAAAACAAACAAACAAAAAAACTTTTCTAAAGGCCTGGGGATGTACACGAAAGCCAAGGCCCTTGGTTCAATCCCAGTAACAGTACACAGAGGCCAAGGAGCACAGGCAGTGGTTCACACCTGTATTCCTAGCACACAGGAGGCTGAAACAGGAGGATCTTGATTTCAAGGCCAGCCTGGGCTACATAGTGACACCTTGTTTCCAAAAAAAGGGGGGTGCTGGGGATGTGGCTCAGTGGTACAGCGTCTGCCTCAAAAGCACAAGGCCCTGAGTTCCATTCCAGGTACAAAAAACAAAAAGTGGGGGACAAAAAGCAAAACTCTCCAAGTCACTTTGTGGGCTATGCCACTTTGAGAGAAGTTTCCCCAAAATTCAGTGCAACACCTCCCACTTACACTGGCCAGTGCCAGGTCAGATCATCACCCTGGCTTCAGGGGGCCTGAGAAGTGCAGTCTTTCTCTTGGGTTTGTGGCTGCCCCAAATAACACGGGTTCTGGCATTCAGGAAGGCAGGGAGAACTGATCTCGCTGGGTGGGGCCTTTCTCACCTCTGCCAGGGGTGAGGCAGGGCTTGGGGAGGCGGGAGGAGGCGGGAGCAGGGCCAGGCATGGGAGAGAGCAGCAGCTCAGGTTTCTAGGTCAAGCGGATTCCGTGTCCTCAGGGCCCAGTGGCTCAAATGTCCCCAGTCTCAGTCCCCATCCCCGGGGTGTCTCTGGGCTCATCACTGTCCCAGCCCCAGCCTGGCAGTCAGGACAGAGTGACTTAACCACAGAGCAGCAGCCCAGTGTGATGCCGCATACCTGTCACTCCAGCACTCGGGAGGCTGAGGCAGGAGGATCGCTGTGAGTTGGAGGCCAGACTGGGCTACCTAGTGACACTGTCTTAAAAATCCAAAAACAAACAAAAAATCCAGACACAGCAGTTTACCGGTTCCCCCAAAGAATTCAGCATCAATTTCTTTTTTTGATGCCCAATTTCAGTGAATTCCTGCAACCAGCCCTGGAGGAGTTACCGCCAGTTCCTCCACTATACAAGTGAGGAAACTGAGGCACAAAGCTGAAGACCCCCCCCTGCACGGCCGCCCGGTGGGGGCGGTGCTCGAGTGGGCGCTCAGGCTCCGGCGGGGCCTGACCCTTCTCCAGAGCGCGCTGTGCCCGAGGCCCGGGTCGGGCGCCCTCGCCTGCCGCTGAGGGTTTGGCCTTGGCCTTCCTTGCCGGCGGAAACCCGGCCTCCACGTCCCGAGCCCAGCGCGGGGGACGCAGCCGCTTTCTGACTGGCCTCCTTCTCCAGGGCCTCAGCCAACCCTCCTGAGCTGGTCGGTCTCGCCGTGTCACCGCGACCCCGCGGGAGGCTTCGCAGGAATCCCGGCGCGAAGATTGAAGATTGCGTCCGGTTCTGCAGCTCCAGGGCAGGAGGAGCTGAGCGCAGCTGCTCTGACAGCGCCTCAAGCCTCCCTTCGACTTCGCCGCCGCCCTCCCAGCTCCCCCAGCTGCTCATTCAAAATGCAAGTCTTTAAGTAGGCATGGTGGCTCAGGCCTGTAATCCCAGCACTCTAGGAGGCTGAGGCAGGAGGAGCTCAAATTAGAGCAATTTAGTGACAGTGAAACTGTCTCAAAATGAAACAATAAAAAATAAAAGGCTGGGGTTGTACTCGGTGCAAAGGCCTTGAATTTCATCCCCATTGCAATCCCACCTCCCCAGCCCCTGCCTTGGCCCAGGAAGCTGCCTCTCCAGGGAAGAGAGCGGGAAGGGGCCAGGGACTTAGCTCAGTGGTTCTCCCCCGCCTCATAAACTCAAGGTCCTGAGTTTGATCCCCGGTGCCAAAAAAAAAAAGAAAAAAAAAAAGGAAAACCAGTCAAGGAAGGGAAGGTGGATTTTTAATAATTGGTCTAGGTGATTGGGTGATGATTTTTTTTTTTTTTTTGGTACCGGGGATCGAACTTGGGTCCTTGCAGTTGTGCAGCAGGCGGCGAAACCACTGAGCTAAATCCCCAGCCCCTTGATGATTTGTTTTGTAGACAAGAGTCTCACTGTGCAGCCCAGGCTGGGCTTGAACTCAGGGCAATCCTCCTGCCTTAGCCTCCTGAGTGCTGATTACAGGCTTGAGCCACCATGCCTGTCTGGTCTGGATGGTTTTTGTGATTTGGAAGTTAAGGGGCCCAGAGGCAGGGACTGATTGAGACCCCCCTCCCCCAGGCACAAAAACAGGAGGCCACTCACCTAGTTACTCAGCCAGGGTTTGGGCCAGAGAGGGCAAGACCCGGCCTCTCCTACCTCCCCCACAGCCTTGAGTCAGTCTTGGGGCCCTCACACACAGCCCCATCCCTCCCTGGCTCCAGACGCCCTTTCTCAAGTGGCCAGCGTGACCTTGAAGCCAAGCACACAATGGCCGTCCCACTGGAGCCCCTCCAGGGCCAGGAAGGAAGCTGCTCTGCTTCCCCAGGACCAGAGCACTGATGGGTGGAGGGGGCAGAGGAGAGGGAAGAGGGAGCCTGCACCCCGGGCCCCCCAACACCATGCAGGGACCCCAGAGGGTGTCCCAAGGCAGGCACAGGCGGGAGCCCTGGGTCCCACAGCCACCCTGCCTGTAGCTCAGAGAGGAAACTGAGGGCCCAGAAGGAAGGTCTCCTTTCCTCTCCCCTCCAGATTAAAGTCCAAAGTCCCCACTGAGCCCTAACCACCTGCCCGGCCGCACGCCCTCTTCCCCTCCCTCACAGCACCCACACGGGCCTCCTGGCTGCACAAACCATCAGCAACACCAGGGCCTCTGCACTGCCCACTCCCGCTGCCCCGTATTCTTCCCCAGACTCAGGCGTCACTCCATTCTGGCATCTGCTCATATGTCACCTTCTCAGAGGGGCCTTGAAACATGAAGTTGGCTAGCTTTATTTTTTGCAGTATTTATCACATGCACACACCCAACTTTTACACCTTTTTTTTTTTTTTGGCAGTACTAGTGATTGAACCCAGGACCATTGCCCTGAGCTACATCCACACAGTCCTTTTTTATATTTTTGTTTGTTTTTGTTTGTTTGTTTCTTTGTTTTGGTACCAGCGATCGAACTCGGGTCCTTCCACTTGCGAGGCAGGCGATGGAACCACTGAGCTAAATCCCTGGCCCTTTTTTTTATATTTTTGAGACAGGGTCTCCCTAAATTGTTAAGTTGCTTGGGCTGGGCTTGAACTCGTGATCCTCCTGCCTCAGCTTCCCAAAGTGCTGGGGTTACAGGCGTGTGCCACCACACCTGGCTTTACGTCCTATATTTTTTCTCACTTTTTTGTAATGGGGGGGTGGTTGTTTTTGGGTTTTGTTTTTTGAAAACAAGTCTCAGTATGTATCCCAGGCTGGACTCAGACTCACAGTGATCCTCCTGCCTCAGCCTCCTGAGTGCTGGCATCACAGGTGTGCACCACCATGCTTGGCATTTTTTTCTTCCCTTATGGTCTGTTTTCTCCACCAGACTGGGAGCTCCACAGAGGTGGGAATATGTGTGCTCTTCTGTTCACTCTGATGCTTCTCTCTTCTAAGCCAGTGCTCAGCACACAGAAGGTGTTCAATAAATCCCATTGTAGTGGTGGTGGTGGTAATGATGAGCAGACTTATCCTGCTTGGTAATGAAACTGACTGTAGAGCACTTGTATCAGTTATCACTGCTGTGTAACAAGTAACTCTCAAAGTTACCAGCTTGATTATGACACAGTTTCTGAGAATCAAGAATCTGGAGCCAGGCATGGTGGTGCACATCTGTTATCCCAGGACTCTGGGAGGCTGAGGCAGGAGGATCATAAATTCAATCCCAGCCAGGAACTTAGAAACTTAGCGAGACCTTGTCTTAAAACAAAAACAAAAAATAAAACAAGCCTGGGAGATGGCTCAGTGTGAAGACCCTGGGTTCAAGCTTCAGTGGTGGGGGAGGGGGATAAGTTTCCTGCATCAGCTGTAACACATTACCAGGAACTTAGTGGCTTTAATGAGTCTTCCAAGAGGGGCTGGAGATTTAGCTCAGTGGTTCTGTCGCCTGCCTTGCAAGCACAAGGACCTGAGTTTGATCCCCGGTACCAAAAAAAAAATGAGTCTTCCAAGGCTAAAATCCACAGTCTCTTCCTCCAGGAGGGAGAATCCACCCCTGCCCTCCTGCAGGTGCTGGTGGCTCTGGCCTGACCCAGGGGGAGAGGCGGGAGACCCGATAGGGCACAGCCTGTGAAGGGGAGGGGAGGCAGCATGGAAGAATGGAGGAGGTGGGGACAGGGGCACAGTGCAGGGCCTGCGGCCCCAGGGACACTTCAGCCATCACCGAGGGAGGTGGGAGCCCTAGAGGGTTCTGAGCAGACCCGGGCCAGGCTCAGCCCTAGCAGGATCCCTCTGGCAGGAAGAGGGAGTGGAGGTCTGGACACAGCCCCCGGGGCCTCCCGGAGATCACACGGCACTGCCTGGAGAAGGCACAGGCTCCAGGGGAAGGCAGTGGGGAGCCACGGACTTCGGTTTGCAGCCATCTCTCAGGCCCCGCATGCTCTCCCGACTTCCCCTCCGGGGCAGCGCCTCGGTTCTTCCCCGCCATCGGGGCTGCGATGGGGAAGGCCGGTTTTCCCCTAGCCTGGCCGCCTCTTCCCTCCGCCTGGCCGGCCCTCCCATCGTGGGAAGTCCCAGACCTCGGGACGTCCCGGCAGGACGGTACCACTGCCCCTGAACCGGCCAGGCTGGCCCCAAAGGGGAAGTGGAGGACCCACAGACACCTGGCAGGTGGTTGGCAGGGCAGGGTTCAAGGGCTTGTCCTCTCTGTCCCGCCAGGGAGGGGAATCAGGGTGTAAACCCAAGTCTCAGGGTGACCCTTGGTTTGGTGGTGCTGAGGAGAGAAACCCAAGGCCTTGGCACTGAGCTACATCCCTAGCCCTTTCCTAACTCTGTTTGAGGCAGGAGCTTGCTAAATTGCCCAGGTAGGATTCCAATTTGCAGTCCTCCTGTCTCAGCCTCCCACGTAGCTGGGATTACAGGTGTGTGCCACCATAACCGTGGAGGATGGCCTTGTCATAAGCTCAGAAGGGAAGGCCAAGGCCCAGCAGAGCCCAGCCCGGCCACCAGACCCAGCCAGACACACAGACCTGCCCAGGCCATCACGGTGCTGCAGTGGCCAGGGCCCAGCCAAGGGCTTCCTGGAAGAGGGGATGGGAATTCTGGGCCTTGCTGCGGAGAAGGTGCAGGGGAGCTCAGGAGGGGCCAGACATGGTAGAGGAGCTTCTCCACAGGGCACTGGGGAGCCATGGCAGGATGGTGAACAAAGGAGAGGCAGGGCAGACTTGTGGTCCAACCATGCCTGGTGGTGCATGCCTTGTAATCCCAGCACTCGGGAGGCTGAGGCAGGAGGATCGCTGTGAGTTCAAGGCCAACCTGGGCTACATAGCGAAACTCTGTCTGAAAAAACAAACAAAAATTTAACCCAAAGATCCCCCACCTTGCCGCCCACGGGGAACGAACATAGCAACTCCACGGGATCGGCAGAGCCGGGAGGAGGACCCAACTGTGGGGCCGGCTCTGGAGAGCTAGTCCGGCCGACGAAGGCAGCTAGGTGGCGCCCACGCTCCGCCCGTGGGTCCGGGTCCGGGAGGAGGTCAGACCCGGCCGCAGAACGACCCCCTGTCGGCCAGGCCGGGTCAGGCCCTCTGGGTCGCTCCAACCACCGCGCTCAGAAAAGGGCTGGCATCTTGGGAGCGCCTGGCCTCCTCCTGCAGACGAGGGCGTCCCCGCCTCCCTCGTCGGACTCGCAGGTGCCTGTCTTTCCCGCAGAGTGAGGGCTCCGCATTCCCAGGAGGAATCTGGAAGCCATCAGGTCTCTCAAAGGCGCTGGAGCCGCTGCCCCCTCCGACTGGGGACTGGGACTCGCTGCCTCCCAGACCGACCGGACTAGAAAGGCATCGCCTCACAGGTGGAGAGGAAGCCTCCTCGCCTCCCCTGACAGATTGGAAATCGAGGCCCAGCGCTCACTCTGGCTCCACGGAGGCTGGGGTTGCCCCACCCCATCCCACACTGGGGACTGAGCCCAGGGCCTTTGCACTGAGCGACACCACCAGCCCTTTTAATTTTTTAAATTTTGTAACAGGGTCTGGCTAATCGCTAAACTGCCAGGCTGGGCTTGAACTTGCGATTCTCCTGCCTCTGCCTCCCAGAGTGCAAGGATCTCAGGCATGCGCCTCCACACCTGACTAGGCCCTGGGTCTTCTTATCTGCTTTGTTCCTTTTGGGAAGTCATCTCCCTCCTCAGACGTGGTGAGGTTTCTTATGTTCCCCACAGTGCTGGGGCCCCTGGCCTCCTCCATCAGGTTGGGGAACCCCTTGTCTTAACCATCAGACCAGAGGGGAGGATGCCTCCCCCCTCGCAAAGCTTTCTGGGTAGGTAAACTGAGGCACAGAAAAGCAAAGCCCGGTTGCACCCCAGCCCCACCCCTGGTAACTCCCTTGGCACAGGGAATAGGGGAATTTTGCCCCACCGGCCTCTGCCCCATGCCTGCCCTCATCGGCGCCAGCACTGGCCAGGGTCAAAGTCCGGCGCCGACCTGGGGCTCCAGGCGGATAAGGTGGGTGTGGCCAGGCTAGGGATTCCCCGGGAGCTCCAAGCCGCCACATCCGTCCTCCCACAGACAGGACACGTGGCGACTTGGTCCTTTCCTCCAGTTACCGTTCTGGCTACCTCCTCAAGCCTCACTTTCCCCGGCTGTAAGGGGTGGGAGCCCAAAAGGCTGTGGAGCCAGATTTTGGAAGTGTGAACTCAACCCAGACTCGGTGGCCTGCGCCTGTAATCCCAGCACTCTGAGAGGCTGAGGCAGGAGGGTGGCAAGTTTGACCCTGGCCTGGGGCATCTGATAACTTGGTGAGAGCCTGTCTCAAAATCAAAAATCAGGGACCAGGGATTTAGCTTAGTGGTTCCAGTGCCTGTCTTGCAAACACAAGGTCCCAAGTTCGATCCCCTGTATCAAAAAATTAAAAATTAAAAAAGAGGGGGCCAGGAATTTAGCTCAGTGGTTCCGCTACCTGCCTCACAAACTCAAGGTCCCAAGTTTGATCCCTGATACCAAAAAAAAATTTAAAAGGGGCTGGGCACATAGCTCAGTGCAAAGGTCCTGGGTTTAATCCCAGTACTGAAAAAAATAACAAGAATAAATATTAAAAATTCAAGGTGCATCCAATGTCACAAATAGCTGGACTTCGAGGCCAGGAAGGCAGGGCCAGGCCACATGGTCACTGTTCTGTCCCCAGGTGAATGTTTGCTCTTGTTTCCTGTTCTCCTCTGAATTACTGGGAGGCGCTCCCTTCAGTTTATTCTCTGAACCCCTGTCCCCAGCTAGGCCACCTTCGCCAGCCACCGTGTCCAGGGGGGCCTCACCCTGCAGACAGAAGGGCCTTGGTAGCGGAACTCTCCCTGGCTCCCCCCTGCCAGGGTGTGGTTGGCCAGCCGAGTCCACCGGCTCTGCCTCAGCTGACCCCAGACCCATGCCCGTCCCGAACACACACGGACCCATGGTACAGGACACCAAATATTTGCAATGTTTGCATCGCACTAGGCACTGTAAGGCACCACACGTGTGCTGGAAGACATACATTTACATGCAAAGGCTACGCTGTTTACATATGGGACTCTGAATTTGAGGATCCTGGTATCTGTGGGTGCTTCCCAGAGTGGATCCCTAAGACTCCAAAGGACAACTAGAGAGGCTGGAGTGAACCCCAAGGCCCTGAATGATCTGCTCCCTTCCCCCATCTCCCCATCTCCCTTCCATTTTCCCCCTTGTTTATTCAGCTCAGGACCAGCACAACCTACCCCAGGGCCTTTGCACTTGCTATTCCCACTGCCTAAAACTCTCTTTCCCCAGATCTCCACAGTCTGGCTGGCCTTGAATACAGGATCCTCCTGCCTCGGCCTCCAGTACTTAGGATTATAGGTGTGCACTACAAACACCAGTTTAAAATTGATTTTTAAATCTCCGCACTCCTTTCCCCTGGTTGACTGTGTGACCTTAGATAAATCTCCTGACTTTTCTGTGCCCGGGGAGAGGAGGAGGTGGGGGCGGTACTGAGGTCCCAGTTGTCACTGTGGGTAAAGGCAAGAAAGTTTACAAACAAAACAGGAGTTTATGGGCCCAGGAGGGCCTGGCCAAAGACAGAGAGGGCCATCTGTGGGTGAAGACAGGCGGGCGGGAGGGGAAGGCTAAGCGAGGCAGACAGGGCGTGGGGCGAGATGAGGCGGACTGAGGGGCGGGACTTTCTCCGGTTCCACGGAATCCTGGGATCCGTGCACGCATGCGCGGGAGGTGTGGCGGGGTCATAGGAAGGAGAAGGGGAGCGAGTCTCCAGGAGGGGTGCAGGAGGCGAGGCGCCGGACCTAGTCCCCTCTCTCTCAGTTCCCACGCCGAGCTGGGAGGCCTGGGCTGCAGCTTCCGATTTTCGATTTTCGAGAGTTCAAGAGAGGGACTCTGAGGTTGCCCGGGATGCACTTTGAGCGCTCGTTCCTTCCTGCATTTCTGGGTTTGGGTTTGGGCTTTGGGGGCTGGGTTTGGAAGCAAGAGGCTGAAATGCCAGGCCCTGAGCCACAGCCTGGCCTCTCTTCCTAAGATCTCCATCAAATCATTCTTTTTTTTTTTTTTTTGGTACCGGGGATCGAACCCGGGACCTTGTGCTTGTGAGGCAGGTGGCAGAACCACTGAGCTAAATCCCTAGCCCTCTCTGATCATTCTTTTTATTTTGTTTTGTTTTTGTTTTTGTTTTTTTCTCTCTCTCTCCGATCATTCTTAATGTTGTCGGTTGCAGCCCAGTATGGTGAAGTAAGCCTGGCATCCCAGCTACTGGGGAGGCTGAAGCAGGAGACTTCGAAAGTTCAAGCCCAGCCTGGGCAATTTAACAAGACCTTGTCTAAAATAAAAAAGGGCTACCGTGGGCCATGGTGGTGCACATCTGTAATCCCAGCACTCAGGAGGGTGAGACAGGAGGATTGTTGTGAGTTGCAGGCCAGCCTGGACTACATTGCAAGACCCTGTCTCAGAAAAACAGACAAAAGAGGTGGGCTGGGAATGTAGCTCAGGGCAAAGGCCCTGGATTCAGTCCTCGGTACTTCAGGGGAAAAAAAACAAGATTCTCTTAGGCTTGGATGTGAGCAGATGGTGGGTGTAAGAACGATGTTCTGTTTCAGCACTGACACGAAGGACGCGTGTGGGAGCCAGCTTGAGAGCCCAACACACACACTTGTGCACGCACACCGGGATGACTTGCATTTGAAAGTCTGGAGGATGCAGAGCAGAGGAGGGTGTGAGGCACGCAGCAGTCAGAGCAGACACTGGTGAGGAGAGTGACAATAGCCACAGCCATCCATCATATGCACAGCTGGACACTCTCTTGGATAAGGCAGAGAACTGTGTGTTCACGGGCACCAGGAGACAAATGCAGCATTGATCAAAAGTCAGAAACTAGGGGCTGGGGGTTTAGCTCAGTGGTGCCGCTGCCTGCCTCGCAAGCACAAGGTCCTGAGTTTGATCCTCAATACCAAACAACAAAAACAAAATGAACCAAAAATTAAAAAGCCAGAAACTGGAAACAAGACCCTCAAGAAAGAATGGGCTCAAAAGAAAGAAAGAAAGAATGGGCTCATAAAGTGCAGGATGTCCATGCAGAGAAATCGTATACAGCAAGCAAAAAACATGGCAGTAGGACTGGAAATCTGACCATCACAGACATTAAAATTGAGCTCAAGGAGCCAGATCCCAGAAGTGGCACTCTAAGATTCCCTTTATCGAAAATGTAAAACTGTGCTGGGTGCAAGTGGCACACAACTGTAATTCCAGCTACTCAGGAACCTAAGGCAGGAGGATTTCAAGTCCAAGGCCAGAGTGGGCAATTTAGCAAGACACTGTTTCAAAATAGAAAGCAGGCCAGGTATGGTGGCACATGCCTGTCATCCTAGCACTTGGGACACTAGGGCAGGAGGATTACCTCAAGTTCAAGGCCAGCCTGGACTACCTAGTGAATTCAAGGCCAATCTGAATTACACAGGGAGACTTTGTCTCAAAAAACCAAAACAAATAAATAAATCTTTCAAAACTAAAAAGCCCACAGTGCTCTGGCATGTATTCATAGTAAAAGTATAAAGAAAAGCAAAGAGATTATTCCATAAATTTAGAAAACAGGTTTCCCAGGGGAAGGGTGGGCATCGTTTTTGGAAAAGGCATGAAGGGGTTCTCAAGCATGGGCCACACTATTTCCTAACCTAACTTGCCTCACAATAGTTGTGGAGTCCAGCATGGTGGAGTCCACCTGTAATCCCAGCACTCTGGGAGGCTGAGGCAGGAGGATCACAAGTTTGAACCCAGCCTGGGCAATTTACCAAGACCCTGACTCAAAATAAAAAATGAAAAGGGGCTGGGGTGTAGCTCAGTGCAAACGCCCTGGGTTAAATTCCCCATACCGGAGTGGGGTGGGGAACGTGAAATGGAACACTACTCTTTAATTTGAAGCACTTCTCTGAGTTGTTTCATGGTTTTAAAGGGTTTTTGTTTGTCCTTTTTGAGGGCTGGGGATGGAATCAGGGCTTCCACTGAGGCTCAGCCCCCAACCCCAAAAGATTTGTTTTCAATCCCTCAATTTCCAATTTCTCTGCCCCTGGCACCAGGCTCCACGGGGGCCAGAGTCTCTGCCCTGCATGGAGGCTGGGGACACCGGGCCCCATGCAAAGAGAATTCAGGATCTGAAACCCAGAATCCGACTTGATTTTCCCAGAAGTGAGCAAAGCGCCGTGACTGTGTGACCACAGGGGGCTGAAGGGACAAGTTTGGGGTCAGATAGCAGAGGGCACTGCTGACCTCCCGACCTCCTGCAGAGTGGGACAAGGGGAGGCTGGGGGCTTCCACTCCTGGGCGGGCACGGGGTGGGGGTCACCACTGTCACCGCCCCCAGGCCAGCGCCCACGGTGAGAGGCCCCCAGACAACCCAGCTGGGACACCAGGGGACAAGGCTGTGGGGAGGCTCGGGCTCGTCCCCAGGGTCTTGGGAATGTGTGCAGGGCAGGGGGCGCCCCACCTGGGACAGCGGTTAGGGACAGGGGGGTGAGTTGGCAGCCGGGCTCAAAAGAGGAAGGACTTGGTGTGACCCCGGCTTCCCCGGGGCTTTTGGGTCTGTGTTCTGAGGCTTGGAGGCTGGGGCAGGGGAGGCGCCGCCCAGACTTCCAGGGAAAAGGTGGGGGCTCCGCTCCTGGTGCCGCCCCAGCCTCTGCGGGGTGGGGCTTCCAAAGGGGCTCAGGGCTCAGGGGAGGCCTGGCCCACTCCGAAGGCCTCAGCAGCTCTGGGCTCACCAGTGAGCAGCAGCTGTCCACAGCCGCCATCCTGGCATCTGGGAGATTGCAAGTTCAAGGCCAGCCTGGGCAACTTTGCAAGACCCCATGTCAAGATAAAAAATAACAATAAAGGGCTGGGAATGTAGCTCAGTGTGAGGTCCTGGGTTCAATCCCCAGTACCTGACTGCTGAGCTGATCGGATGGGGAGGCATGACAGCTCCCTCCTGGGGAGTTCGTGACCCTCACCCTAACGCTGAGGACTGGACCAGCCTGGCTCCTGCTCCCATGGAGGAGGCAGAGCCCTGGCCCTTCCTGGGGCGCTCTAGGATGGCGGTGGAGCCACACCCAGGCCTTCATCCCATCCGTACTCATCAAATAGCAGCCAAGGAGACAGCTGAGCCCACTGTCCTAGACCCACGGGGCCACGCCACTAGCCTGCAGGAGCCCCCAACCCAGCAGCATGGGATGGAACTCAAGACCTTCGCATTGAGCTAAACTGGCCACCCTCCTGCCTCAGCCTCACACACTGCTGAGATCACAGGCATACGCCACCCTGCCTGTTCATCCCTCACTTGGGGACACAGCCTGACCTTGGAGAAGGCCCGCCCCTCTCTGGAGAGCTGACGGGATGGAGGAGGAAGAGCCATTCAGAGCTGAGGGAGCTCCAGGGCCCCCAAGTCTGATGGCAGAGGCCTCTTCCTCTTCCTCCTCCTCCTCCTGCCAGTCTGATTAGGGGGGCAGGGCCCTCTCTCTCACACTGTCCCAGCAGAAGCGGGGCCTGGGGTGTCCCAGCCACCTTCCTGGTGAGGCCCAGAGCAGGGAACTCTGGGTAGCACCATGGCACCCCACCCGCACCACCCGGCCTTACCCCTGCCCCCCCACCCCACGGGCCCCTGCTCCTGCCACCTGCCTCTGCCATCGCCTGGTTACTGAGTGTCCCGCTCGAGCGTGCCAGATACCCCGGGGCTTTCCGTGCCTGACCTCGCCAGTGCCCAAGGGGAGGAGGAGCTGTGGCCTCAGGAGAGGTACAGAAATGGGGAGCAGAGGGCGGCCTGGAGCCCCGTTATCATGGGTGATGGCCAGGTGACGCCTGCTGGCCTCCTTCGCAGCAGGGGCTTGTCACTGACTTGAAGAGTCTCTCAGTCATTATGCCATGACTCGGGAGAAACCGAGGCTGGGGCCCATCGCACAAGGAGGAGGCAGAGCTAATACTTCCACAGCCCGTGGTATGGAGTCCTCCAGAAAGCAGCACAGTGAGATCCCACCCCTCAGGAAGCTGAGGCAGGACGATCTCTGTGAGTTCAAGGCCAGCCTGGACTACATAGCCAGACCCTGCTTCAAAACAAACAAACAAACAAGCAGATGCTTATGTCGAATTAGGGGAGGAAAGACTGATGCGGAGCAGCGCCCTAAAGACAGAGGGCAGGACTGGGGGGTAGTGGCAGCCTTCCCCATCAGAGCCCCACAGTGGGCAGAAATGGCCGGGCCCTCCGGGCCCACCAGGCTTGGCCATGGCAGAGGCTGTGCAGGACACTGTCCCAGCTGTGAGCAAAGGCCAAGGTTTGTTTCTTTGGAACTGGGGATTAAACCCAGGGCCTTTGCACTGAGCCAAGTCCGCACCCCATCTTCGTTTTTTTTTACTTTGACACAGCGTTTCACTACATTGCCCAGCCTGGGCTCCAACTTTCCATCCTCCTGCCTCAGCCTCCCAGAGGTGTGTACCAACACACTGGGCTCAGAGGCAGACCCTAAAGGGCTCACCTTTGGAGGCTGTCTATGGCCTGCAAGGCTTAGCCGCTGGACCACAAGTGTTTGGTTTTGTTTTGCTTTGTTTTGTTTGAAGACAGATTTGAGTAGCCACTGCCACATTCTGTGTTAATAACAATAAATAACAATGGGTTGTACATGGCATCTCCCATTTACTGAGAACTCTCGCTGTGCCAGGCCTGGGCCACAGGGTGTAGCCCACTCTGACCCTCACAGCACCGGGAGGCGTGCGTTGTTTCTGCCTCCATTCTATAGGTGTGGAAACTGCAGCTCAGAGAGGGCAAGTCACTTGCCCGAGGTCCCACAGCTGATCAGCAGAAGAGCTGGAATTTGAACCTAAGCATTTAGGTAGTGTCCCACATACACATGAGGGTGTTGAGGCCCAGCAGCCCACTGCCCTTTCCCAGACCCGATCTCGGTAACACCCAGCCCACCCTAGGTAGCCAGAGGAGGGGCCCTGGTGTCCATGTCCCAGGCCTGCCATGGGGACTGGTTGTCGAAATCCTCTGACTCAGTGTCATACTGCGTGTAGACCCAGTGAGAGGGAGAAAGGGGAAAATTAAGCCTTGATTTCTTTCTCTTTTTTTGTGTGTTTTGGCTTTTGATGGGGGGGGTGGACCAGGGCTCAAAGTCAGGACCTTGCACATGTAGGGCAGGAGGCAGCACCACTGAGCTAAATCCCCAGCCTGGCTTTTGATTTTTTGAGACAGGGACTCTCTTTGTAGTTCAGGCTGGCCTCAAACTCACTATGTAGCCCAGGCTGCCCTCGAACTTCCAGGGAGCCCCCTGCCTCAGCCTCCTGAGTGCCAGGATTACAGGGATGCGCCACCATGCCAGGCTTTCCTTCTGTGTGAAGGACTCCCCAGTCTGACATTCAACTCTCTTGCTGCAGTGGGGGCCTCTCTGCCTGCCCAACCCCACATTCTCTGGAGGCTACAGGCACAGAAGTGTGGATTATGCTGACTGATCCCAGAACACAGGATTCTGCCCCTCTGTGCCTCAGTTTCCCCATCTAAACCATTCTTTCCCAGGGAGCAGAGGTCTAGAATGGGAGCTGGAAGGGCAGGCCTACAGCCTCCACAGGAAAGCCCGCCCTCCCGGGGTCACGGAGACCTGGCCTACAATGGCAACTCCTTCCAGGACCCCCAGGCAACCCTGGGCCAGTGACTTCTGCTCTCCCTGCCATTTCCTCCTCTGTAAGATGGGAAAGTGTAGCAAAATTTTCCTCAGGAGGTGCTAGGAGGGTTAAATGGGCTGTTCCCTAGGGAAAGCTGTCCAGAGTGAATGGACCTGTTTTGTCCCATGTTGGGTTCAGAAGGTGACAGGGAAGACTCGGCCTGGTGGCTCCGCTGAGCTGTGAGGCAGACAGGGTGAAGCTAGGAATGGATACCTCTCATTCATTCATGTCGCACCCTGGCCTCACTTCATCTGCTCGCCTGGCTGGTGAGGCAGGACCTCGTACCATCTGCAACCAGTAAAGCCCTAGTGAAGGGACAGAGAGGGAAAGCCATCTGCTGAGGTCACACAGCTGGCACACAGCACGCAGGTCAGTGAGCATGGTGTGTCCCTAAGCCCACCACATTGCCTCCTTGTTTCCCCAATGAAATGGGTCCTACTGCTACAATCACAGACTGATTGATAAGAATAGTAATAGCATTTTTATATATTGTTATTCTAACAATAATAATAGCAACTACGCTGTTCTATTGAATGCTTTCTATATTATATATTAGGTCCTGTAGGACAGTTCTCCCCTGAACTCCCTGCCAGTACTGGGGACTGAAGCCAGGGCCTTCACACTGAGCTATACCTCTAGCCTTCTTTTCTATTTTGAGACAGGTTCTTGCTAAATTACTAAATTGTCTAGGCTGGCCTTGACCTTGCGATCCTCCTGCTTTAGCCTCCTTCATGCCCTGCAAAAAGCATGTTTTCTTGACTTGATCCATTTTACAAGCGAGGAACCCGAGGCTCCAAGTGGGGAGAGGACCCAGGACTGGCAGCTCCCTCAGCCTGAAGCAAAGCAGAAGGTCCAGGATGGAGGCAGCCATCCCTTCTCCTCCAGCAGGTGAGATGGAGGCTCAGAGAGCCAGAGGGCTGCTCCAGGCCCTCAGCCTTCCTTCCCAGCTGGGCGCTCCACTCCCTGTGAGCGCCCCGGAGAAGAGCTGGGAGGAGGCCGCAGGCCGCAGAACAATGGGAGGCCTGGGGAAAGTGCCAGAGGTGGAGCAGCACTTCCGGCCTCCTCTGGGAAGTTTCTGGGACTCATCCAGGGGCTGCCCCTGCCGCGGAGGGACCTCCAGAGCTCCGGGGGACCCTGGTCCTGGGATGCAGAGAGGAGGGGGGAGCTGGGGGCTGTCCTGGTTCCTCATCCTCCATTCCCGCCACCGGAGGGAGGCCGCCTCGGGAGCCGGGACTTTCCTGCTCCGCAGAAGGTTCTGGGAAGTCAGACAGCTGCCGGGCGGGGCGCTCCCGGCTCCCTTCCCTTCCGTCCCCGCCCTGCGGCGCTGGGTCCCAGGCCTCCCCACAAGGTGGCCCCTCAGGCTTCTCCTCCTGCACCCTCAGCGCCCCCTCTCTGAGCTGCTTCTCCCCACTTAGTCCTTCCTCCCTCAGACCCTCTTGTCTGCCATTCATCCTGAGCCTGGGAACCGTCAGCACCCAGCTCATGAAAGCCCCCGCTGGGCAGACACTGCCCCTGTTGAGTCCTGCCTGGCCACCACACGGTCTGCCCCAGGGTAACGGAGTAGGGGACCTTGGGGTCTTTCCAACCCATCTCTCAGGAACACCATCATAGGCCCCGCCTCTGGCATCGCGTTCCTTTCAGTACAGTGGTGTTTGGGGGTCCTCAGGGGAGCTGGACACCGCAGGCAGACATCTACGCAGTTTTGCAGAGGAACAGAGTCTCAGGCAGGGGCTGCCTTGTCCAGGGTCCCACGTGGAGTAAGGGGTGGAGGTGACATTGGAAGCCAGGCCCGTGCCCCCTCCCGGGGCTCGGCATAGCCAGGCTCTGAGGGTAACATCTGGAGAAGGAGCAGGAGGAAGGGCGGAGGCCTCTGGGCATGGGCTCCCCACACCCCGGGTTAACCATCCACCGGGCTGCTCAGCAGGCGGCCAAAGTCCTTCCTGGGAACCGAGACCACACACCCAGTCTCAGGGTCAGAGAGACAACAAAGACTAGGAGATCCGGAGGAAAAGGGACAGAAGGCCTGTGCGGCAGCTGGCGAACGCCTGTAATCCTGCACTCTGGAAGGCTGAGGCAGGCAGATGGCATGTTCGAGCCCAGCCTCAGCAACTTAGCAAGACCCTGGCTCAAAATAAAAAATAAAAAAGGAGCTTGGGTTGTAGCTCAGTGCGAAGGCCCTGGGTTCGAACTCCAGTGCTACAAAAAGGGGGTCTGTCTGGAAACGGAGAGGGAAGTTGAGGACCTAAGGACAGAGTGGCAGAGACCAAGGGACACCCAGACAGGAATCCAGAATCCCTGCGTGCCCCCCAGCAGATCTGGAGTGCAATCCCCACTGCCTCGGCCCCTGGGTCGCCAGAGCCTCCCCTCCCCCTCCCATGATTCAGTGACCGGGACTCAACCCCGGCCCAGCCCCGCCCCCAGGGAAATCCGGGAAAGCCCCGCTCGGCTGGGGCCCCGCCCCCGGGGCGGGGAGGGGAGTGAGGGGATGGGGCGGGGTGCGGTCTGAGTCACCTCCCCAGCCCGCCGGGCCTGCTCCCCACCCAGGCAGCCCCAGACCCGGGAGAGGGAAGTGCGGGAGGGGGGGGAGTCCTGTCCCACCCCCACCCCATCTGCTGCTCCCCCCGCCCCTTGATCCCGGGGTGTCTCTGCCTTGTCTCTCGGATCTCTGCGTCTGTGTCTCTCATCTCCTTCCTGCTGTGCACCCAAGGGTCCCCCAGCACCACCCTGTGCCCCGAAGTCCTGACCCGGTGCAGAGGCCCCCCAGGCAGGAACCACACAGTCTGGACTTCTTTCTGAGTGCATCCCTGCCCACCCCCGACCCCAGCTGATGGGGACCAAGGAGGCGGCGGAAAGAAGGCATGGGGCAGAGGGTTCCCAGCTCTGGGTGCACCCCTTCACTCCCACAATCCCAGCACCCAGGAGGCTGAGGCAGGAGGATCGCCAGGAGTTCGAAGCCAGCCAGGGCTACATAGCGAGACTGTCTCACAAAACCCTAAAAGAAGGAAGCGGCTCTGAGAGGGGAAGTTCCCGGCCAAGGTCACCCAGGGAGGAAGTGGGAATAGGAATTCGAACCCTTGTCCTAGCGGCCCGTGGCCTCCAGGAATGGGGGGGGACAGCGAGTGAGAGACAGAGACCTAGAGACGGTAGAGAGACCGCACCGGCGACAGTGGAGACACAGGACCAGAGAGGGTGGCACCCTGGCACCTGCCTTTGACCGGCCAGACACAGCCGGGCAACTCCAGCGCAGCCGGCCTCGGGGAGGGGCGGGGCGGGCCTTGCTCCTCCCCGGACGGCCGCGGCGGGCGGGGCGGGCGGGGCGGG
>NW_004624907.1:1656772-1674235 GCF_000247695.1 Heterocephalus glaber
CAAAAGTCCCTTCGGCCGAGCCGGCGGCAGGGGAAGTCCCTGCGCCCGCGACAGCGCCCTCCCGTGCTGCTGCGCAGCGCTCCGCCGCCTTCCCGGGCGGCCCCATGCCCCGATGCCCCTCGGGGGCCATGGACGACGGGCCGGTGGACCTGCGCACCCGGCCCAAGGCCGCCGCGCCCGGCGCCGCGCTGCCTCTCCGCAAGCGCCCCCTACGGGAGCCCTCGCCGGGCCCCGCCGCCCCCCGCGCCGCGCCCCCGGACCCCCCGCTCGGCGGCTGCGACGCCCCGGTCGTGCCCGCGCCCCCCCACGGCCTGCCCAGGCCCGAGGCGCTCTACTACCCGGGTGAGTGGCTTCGCGGGCCAGGACACAGGGTCACTGCTCCGGGGGACAGCGCCGGGGACACCAATGCATGGGGTTCCGGGTAGCTGGACGACAGCTGAGTGGAACCTGAGGTCCCAGGGACACCGATAGGAAATCAGGGAGCAGCCAGCAGGGATCTGGGACAGATATGAGGGTTCCAGGGAACTGGGAGTCTGGGAACCCTCAGGACAGAGTCCCAAGACCAAGGGGCATACATAATGGGGACTCAGGGAACAATGCCTAGTGATGCAGATAGGGTGTCAGAATCTGGGGGCAGAGCCTGACCTTGCAGGGACATGGAACTATAACCACTGAAGAACCAGAATGCTATGGCTCATGCCTGTAATCCCAGCAGTGAGGGAGGCTGAGGCAGAAGGATTGCCAAATCCGGGTACTGCCTGAGCAGTTTATAGAGACTCTGTCTCAAAATAAAAAATGGAAAGAGGGGGGCCTATAGCTAGTAGCAGAGTGCCCCAGGACCAGGGGGAAAATCATGTATGTATGAGGAATTCACACTGGGGCCAGAGAAATTGAGGTTTGTGGTATCTAGATATGTGGGTTCAAAGGGAGTCAGCCAAATGGACTGGGGCTCTAAGGAGGCTGACACTAGGGATCACAGGAAGTCAAAAATCTCAGGGACTAACATATCAGGAGATGTGGGAATTAGGAGGAGAGTTGGGGGCTGCACACCCCAAAGTCTGGGATCAGGAGGATCCAAGCAGGAAAAACTGAAGCTCCAGGGACCAGAGGTTGGGTTCTGAGGAGCCCAGGAGCAGAGGGCAGGGCTCTGGGCCCAGGTGTGTGCGTGCTGCAGGGCATCCGGGTTCTACGTGGGGCCAGCAGGCCAGGTGCTCAGGTACTGGGGAACTCTGCTACTCAAGGATTTAGGGCCAGCAGAGGGGTTCGGGGCTCTTTGTGGGAGGCCTTAGGGCCTCAGGATCTGCTATTGGAGGTCCAGGAACCTGAAAATGAGAATTCAAGGGCTCAAGGATGGACAGATGGCAGGGGAAGCCGCACTCTGTCCTCCCTCCGGATCTGAAGGAGGGGGCATCGTCTACCACAGCCGCCTTATGACCCAGGGGACCCCAGGGCCATGCCTTTCCCCAGTTTCCACAGCTCCCACCCCATCGGTGCAGCAGGAGAGGAGCCTCTTCCCCCCTCTCCCATTCCCTGGGTGAGAGTTAGGCCTCAGTTTCCCCCATCTGTGTGACAGGTGGATGTGGTTTCCTGTTACCCAGGCCTCTTCTGGCACTCGGCCCAGGCTCTGGGCCCCTTCTGACCTCTGCCACTCCACCCCCACACCCAGGTCTTCATGCATGCTCCCCTCAGCCAGTGTCATTCAGCAAACAGGCCCTGGGGACCCTGGCTGGGTGGAGACAGGGGCCCTTGCTGCCCAATTTAAGAGCTTCGTGTGGCGGGAGACTGAGGTCAGGCTCCCAAGAGACAAGTGACACAGAGGGCGACCAGAGCTGAGGAGAGGAGGCTGCAGGCCCTCAGGGCAGGGATGTGGGCCAGGGGATGGCCTTGGAGCTGCAGGACCAGTTTAAAGTGCAAAAGGAGCTGGGGTGTTGACACACAGGAGGCTGAGGCAGGAGGATCACCTGAACTGTATAGCAAGACCCTATCTCAAAAGCAAACGAAAAATAAGGTGCAGTGGGGACTTGGGAGGAGGACAGTGACATTTTGGTAGCTGAGGCCTGGAGGTGGAGCAGGTGGAGGGTCTGCAGGCTCAGCTGATCCATGTCCTCTCTCTGTCCCCATCCAGGACCCTTACTGCCCCTGTACCCCACCCCGCCAGTGGGCTCCTTTCCGCTGCTGAACCTGCCTACACCCCTGTACCCCATGATGTGCTCAATGGAACACCCGCTGTCAGCGGACATCTCCGCAGCCACCCGCGCAGATGAGGACGGAGACACGTGAGTGACACCCCTTCTGGGTGGGAGGCACAGGGGGCACCACTCAGCTCGGGGGTCTCAGTCAGAGTCCTGTCTTCTTGCTGCCGCTGTGGAACCTTCAGCAAGGCCTTGCCCTCTCTGAGCTTCAGCTTCCTCCTCTAAGGATTGGGCTCTCCGAGAGTGCTTACCTCCTAGGCCTGTTTCTACAGCAGTGGTCTTCAAATTTTTTCAGAGCTGGGATTTGAATCCAGGTCCTCATGCATGCCAAGCACCCTCTACCACTGAGTAATACCCCCTGGCCGCTCAAACTTTTTTTTTGTTACAATCCAAAAGAAGAAATCAGAAATGTATTTCTGATCGATTGTCTATTTGAATTATGCATATAAAGCCCCTAGCACTAGCCCTGGTATAGTATGTGTTCAGTAAGTGTTAATTAATATTACAGTTATTGCTACTTTATGTCTGTCCCAGCATGCATGCATACACACAAACTTGAAGTAAAAATTGCACAAAACTAGTGACAGATATCTGTAATCCTGACACTTGGGAAGCTGAGGCAGGAGGATCTCGAGTATGAGCCCAGCATAGGCTACATGAGTTCAAGTCCATCCTGCCTGCACTACACAGCAGACCCTGGCTCAAAAAAAAAAAAAAAAAAAGCACAAACAAAACAATACTATTATTTCACAGGACTTATTTTAATCTTTGCTCTTCTAGTCTACTTCATTATCTTGTGGTCATAGCCGGCTAACTTAGATGGTCCCCTAAACTGACTTCACAGTTCTCTGGCTTGTCACCTGCAGTTCAAAGAACATGCTCGCAAGGCTGCTGGGACTCCTGGCTTTGGTCCTGTGCCAGGCACAAAATACGCACTGGGTACAATTGACCAGGATGTTTATTGTTATTAGGTGGATCTGGGTTTAAATTTTCGATGGCCGATGTCTTTCCCCTGTACCTCCCATTCCCCTTCTATAAAAACAGGAACTAAACAGAAATGGTTTCTCTGAAATCATTTACTCTCTCAACACTGAGGGAGGCTGAGGCAGGAGTATTCCAAGTTCCAGTGCCACCTGAGCAACATATCGAGAACCCATCTTAAATAAATAAATAAAAGGTCTGGTAGTGTGGCTCCGTGGTGTTGGCTCTGGGTTCGATCCCCAGGACCGCAGACAGAGGAAACCGAGAAGGGCCCCCTGAGTAACTTACATCCCCAGCCTCATTTTCCCTGTTTGGAACCTGGGCCTTATCCTAGCACCCATCATGCTTAGGGTTTAGAGCGATGATGTACACACGTGTAGTGTGCAGAACGGGGCTGGGCAAACGAGGCTCGGTTCTTGGAGGTGGGCAGCGGTTCTTGGAGGTGGGCAGCGTGCAGGCGAGGTGTTGGTTGGAGACCACCTGTGGGCCCTAGTGGAGAAAGTGCCTGATACCTACAGGGCCCCATCAAGCTGGCTCCTCCCACTCTGGGTGCCTGGGGTCATCTGGAGTCAGGTTTCCTTTGTATCTGTCCCCTGGGGTGAGGTGTTTGCGGCCTGGAAGCCGGCGCAGGCTGAGGCCACCGGGCCCACAGGGCCCCAGCCGCAGCCCCTCACCCAACGCTGCCTCCTGCCCGTCCCCAGCGCAAACACTCCGGCCTCAGCTGCCTGCCGGGGAAATCCCTTCCCGCGGAGCCCGACCGCAGCCCAGCTGCTCGGCTCCCCACGTCAGCACCCTTCACTCACAGCCTCCCCGCCCGCCTGGCGCTCCCTCCAACCTTAACCCCTTCCGCTGGGGCCGCGGCTTTACTGGAACGGGCAGCTGGCGCAGGCCCAGCCTGCGCCGCCCAGCTTGACACCGGCGGGGGAGGGCGGGGGGCCAAGTCTGGGTCCCCAAGGAAGCAAAGGTGGGGGCTGGACTTGCAGGGCAGCTATACCCCCACAAGATTAGGGACCAGGGAGCTCGAAATCTTGCTAGAGGCAAACGCAACCTTTAGTCTCAGGGCAAAGGTTGGGGTCCGGGGTTCCTTGATCCTGGGGGAGTTATGGAACGAGCTAAGCGGCAGCTTGGCAACCAGGCATTCAGAGAGCCTTAGCAGGACCAGCTACATTGTAATTTGCAGGGCTCTTTCGTCAAAAATTAAGAATTGCGAGGTAGGCATAGTGGAATGCACTCCTGTAATCTCATCACTCTGGGAAGCTGAGGAAGGGGGATGTCTGTTCAAGCCCAGCCTGGTCAATTTAGCAACTTTTAGTTGCTGTTTTTGTTGTTGTTCTCAAAAATATTTTGTAAAAATTTAAATTAAAAAAATTTTTTTTCAGACAGGGTCTTGCTATTTAGCCCAGGCTGGCCTTGAACTCACTGATCCTCCTGCCTCAGCCTCTTGAGTGCTGGGATTATAGATGTGCACCACCACACCTTGCTAAATTAAATTTTTTAAAGGGCTGGTGATGTAACTCAGTGGGAAGGCCCTGGGTACTGGAAAAAAAGAAAAAATTAATAATTTCAAGACAGTGACAACAGAAAGTTAAGCTGGGTATCGAGGACAGCCAGGGTTAACATGGTCCATGTATTTGGAATTGCAAAGAGGTCACATGAATCTGGTCCTGCCTAGGGGCCTGGAAGGCCAGGTCCCCAAAGGGGCAAGTATTAGGACACTTTATCCCTGGATCTCCAAAAGGACAAAGCAGAAAGGGGCATGTGGAGACTTAGACCTCACAGGAAATGGGGAAGTCTTTATTCTTATGGAAATTAGGGATCCCAAGAGATCTTGGGGTGGATGCCAGGATGTTTGGCACCAGGAGCCCCCTGCCGTCTGAACCCTGTGGGGTGGAGTTCCCGAGGGCCCGCATCGCTGGAGGGAGGCCTCAGACTTCTGCATCCCAGCCTCAAAGGAGCTAGGTCTCCTGCCCCCTCCAAGGACGGACGTTGGGGTGCCGGGGTTGGCCGCGTAGATCCCCGGCGGGACCGGCTTCCCTCCCCCGGGAGCAGGAAGCGGAGCCCCGCCCCGGGGACCTGTTACTGGAAGTCCGAGGGCTGGGCCGCCCCTCCCATCCCCACTTCCTCCAGCCCCGCCCCACCCCCTGCGGCCCGCGCGTTTATGGGAACTCATGCCTGGACGGTTTCTCTGAAATCATTCTCTGCCTCTGCCCTCGATTAACCCCGGCGACTGTGAAAGGGACCCAGCCAGGCGTCCAGGGACGCAAGGAACAGGCGTTGGAGGGGGAAGAGGGGTTCCCAGGGACCCCGGCCCGGGTCTGGCCCCTTCCCTGACAGCTCCTATTTAAACTTGACTTGTACGGGTTAGGATCCAACTTCAGGAATCCACCTGAGGTCTGGCCCGGCATGCGGCGCTGCTGTGGGTTGTGCCTTACAGGGGAGGAGAGGGGAGCTCCTTCAGCGCGCGCCCTTACCCTAGCGCACAGCTAAGGGTGCAGCAGTCCAGTTTGCACCCTGGGCCCGCTGGGCCCCCAAAGGTGGCCTGAGCCCCAAGATTTCTGCGCTCAGGCCAGAATGTGCTGGGAAGCTGCTGGAATTGAGGATTCTAGTTGGGTGAGCGGCTGTCTTTGTGCATAGCACAGCGATCCCAGCTTAGCAGGGGGCAGGTGGCACGGAGAACGGCTGTTCTAGTGAATGACTTTAAGTAAAGGTCATGAAGCCCGTGCACGGTCAGGCAACCTCATGCCTCAGCCCTGTCCCCACTCCTCGCCAATGCATGCTTGCACACGCACACTTGCACCAAGTCTCCCGAGATTGTCCTCAATCCCCCCACCCCTTAGTGGGAATTGAACCCGGGGCCTTTGTGGCCAGCTACATCCCCAGACCTTTTATTTTTAATCACCCAAGGCTGGGCTGGAATTTTTGATCCTCCTGCCTCAGCCTCCCAGAGCACTGAGATTAACAGGCATGTGCCACCATGCCTGGCTGCCCTCAACTCTAAATGACTGTGCCCAGGCTGGAGTCCCTCGGGGCTGAGTCGGAGGTGCAGTGGGAAGTGCGCCCCTGAGCTGCACATGTCGGGTGGAGGACGCAGGTCTGCACCTGGGAGAAGATGAGCTGCTGTTTATTTTGTTTATTTTTTTAATTTTTTGGTATTGGGATTGAACTCAGGACCTTGCACTTGCCAGGCAGGTGCAGTGCCACTGAGCTAAATCCCCAGCCCTGCTATGTAATCTTAGGGGGCCCCAGGCATCCCATAGGGAATGCCAGTGCTGATCCAGGGGTGGCTTCGGGGCTGGGGCCTCCTGTCGCTGGTTGACACTGAATAGAAGCTGCCCCCACCCCATGGGGTGTGACATTGGGCCAGCGAGCAGTTCTCTTGAGCAGAGGGTAATTCCCAGGGTGTCCGAAAGAAAGCCTTTCTAGATACTGGGGGGATGGGTCCCTCAGTCTGGAAAGGGCTTCTGGGCCCCAGAGCCCAGGCCCAGAACAGGGTCCTCCCCCTCCCCCTACCCCCACAGGTAGTCCTTGTGTCTCTCTCAGATTGGAGGCCGAGACCTTGAGAGCATTAAGTTCACCCCTTCATGTCACAGAAGAGAAAGCTCTGGGCAGAGTGGAGGGAAGCGGTGGCAGCTTCCCGGACAGCCAGGACAGTGGTTGACGTGGTCCATATATTCAGCTCATGCCCAGGGACACTGCTCAGCGTCCTGGGCTCTTCTAGGCTCTGGGCACTGAACACAACTGGCAAAACGCCTGGGGGGGGGCGCTTCCGACAGGAAACAAATGCTGTAAACTACAGTGTGCCAGGCCAAGCGAGGGTGGGGAGGAATACAAGGCAGGGGAGGGGCGGGGAGTGAGCAGCTGGCCCACCATTCTAGCAGGGGCCCTGCAGACCCCTGGGGAGACTGTTCAGGCAGAGGGAAGAGCCAGCACAGAGGCCCTGGCAGGCAAAGGGACACAGCGCAGGCTGGTGTGGCCAAAGAGAGGAGACACAAGGAGAGGCAGTCAGAGAGAGTCCTAGAGGGAAAAACCAGGTCCCATAGGGCCTCATTGGCCATGCTGAGGTCTTTGGGAGAGGATGCCTCATCTAAAGGGTTGCTCTGTGCTGGGCATGGCAGCAGGAGCCTGTAACACCAGCATTCTGGGAGTCTGAGGCCTGAGAACAGGGAGTTTGAGCGAGCCTATGCAAGTTAGTGACTTAGGAAGACCCTGTCTCAAAATTAAAAGAGGAGAGGCTGGAATGTAGCTTGGTGAAGAGGCCCTGGGTTCAACCCCCAGTACCACAATAAATAAATACATTAAAAGTCTCTCTTTGGCTGTTTTGGGGGACAGACGGTGGGGTAGGGTAGAAGCAGGAAGTCCACAGGAAGGGGACTGGAACAGCCAGGAGGGACAGAAGCAAGGTGGAGGGAGGAGTGAGAAGCCGGGAATTCTGGTGATGCGCCTCTAGCATCCAGCTTGTGTTGGAGCTGGCAGGGCCCACAGCACGGAGGAGAGAGGTGACGCCCCTTATGTGTGCGATTGTGCCCCTCCAGGCCTCTGCATATTGCTGTGGTGCAGGGCAACCTGCCTGCTGTCCACCAGCTGGTGACGCTTTTCCAGCATGGGGGCCGAGAGCTGGACGTCTATAACAACCTGCGGCAGGTGAGGCGCTGGGGCTGGGGCTGGGTAGAGTGGGGAGGTGCTGCAGACTTGGTGTTCCTGGGGCTGGGCCCCTTGTGACTGGGACTGAGAGGATTAAAGGACCTGATTCCTGGGTGAGGGAGGTGGGGGGCCCAGAACTCTGGGTCCTCACGGAGGAATCTGGGAGAGGCGCCCCAGAGGGAGGCAGGCTGGGATGCCGGGTGGGACACCTGTCCCTCAAGGTCGCTGTTCCCCAGACCCCGCTCCACCTGGCTGTGATCACCACTCTACCGTCTGCGGTCTGGCTCCTGGTGTCGGCTGGTGCCAGCCCCATGGCGCTGGATCGCCATGGCCAGACAGCAGCCCACCTGGCGTGCGAGCACCGCAACCCGACCTGCCTGCGGGCCCTGCTGGACAGCGCGGCCCCCGGCTCCGTGGACCTGGAGGCCCGCAACTACGACGGTGAGTCCTCCCCTCTCACCGCGGGTCATGCTGGGGCTGTCCCACTGGGACCGAGAATCCACTGAGACTTCAGAGCCCCAGGCCCAGGTCTGACTGAGTCTCCCCCCTCTCCCAGGGTTCACCGCCCTGCATGTGGCCGTGAACACCGGGTGCCACCAAGCGGCGCTGCTTCTGCTGGAGCGCGGCGCGGACATCGATGCTGTGGTGCGCTGAAGAGGCGTGGTCTGGTGGGGGCGTGGCTAGGGGAGAGGCGGGCCTAGGGTGGAGAGGCGCGTGTCCTTCAGTAGGATGGGAGGGGCCTGGAGTGGATATGGGCGTGTCCTGGTTGAGAACAGGACCTATTGGCGGGTGGGTGGGGACTGTGGTGGGACTTGAAGTACCTAACGGGACAGAGAGGGTGGACCCAGCCGACGAGATTCGGGCCTCCGACTTTTTGGGGAGTTTGGAGAAACTACAAAAACCTGTCTGTCCTTCCTGGCTCAGGACATTAAGAGCGGCCGTTCCCCGCTCATCCACGCCGTGGAAAACAACAGCCTCAGCATGGTGCAGCTGCTGTTGCAGGTGGGCGCTGTCCTCCCCGAGCCCATTCCCAGATGCGATCCAGACCCAGGACCCTCCCCCAGCGCGCCCCCGCCCGACCACGCGGCTCCTGACCCCCAACCCGGTTCCCCGCAGCACGGCGCCAACGTGAACGCGCAGATGTACTCGGGCAGCTCGGCGCTGCACTCGGCGTCGGGCCGCGGGCTCCTGCCGCTCGTGCGCACCCTGGTTCGCAGCGGCGCCGACAGCGGCCTCAAGAACTGTCACAACGACACGCCGCTCATGGTGGCGCGCAGCCGCAGGGTGAGTGCGCCCCCGGCTGGGCGACGCGGGGAGGGGCGGCGGTGGCGGCCTTGTGGTGACGCCCACCTTCCCACAGGTCATCGACATCCTGAGGGGCAAGGCCACCCGGGCTGCCTCCGCGACACAGACCGAGCCCTCCCCGGACCGAAGTGCCACCACCTCCCCCGAGAGTAGCAGCCGCCTCAGCTCCAATGGTGAGCGCCCCGCATGCTCGCGGCCCCCGAAGTCCCCACCCAGCGCCTGCTCCCGGCCCAGCCTCTCGGCCGCTCACCGCCCTGTCCGCTCTCCTCCCACAGGTCTTGTTTCCGCCTCGCCGTCCTCCTCGCCCTCCCAGTCTCCCCCCAACGACCCGCCTGGATTCCACCTGGCTCTCCCCAGCTTCTTTCTTCCTCCTCCATCTCCACCTGCCTTCCTGCCCTTTCCTGGGGTTCTCCGAGGCCCTGGCCGGCCGGTCCCCTCCTCTCCGGCTCCAGGAGGCAGCTGAGAAGGATGGGGGGGCAGATCTCGGACTCGTGAGGAGGGGCCTCCCTGCGCTGGGGGGGTCTGCCCTTCCGGAAACTGTGAAGATCTCACTCTGCCCCCCCCCCCCATCTTCAGGACCAGGATTTGCACCAAAGCACGCGCACCTACTCCTGAGCCCCTCTTCCGTGCATAGATCGCCCCTGCCTTGTCCCGCCAACCAAGGACTCTGGCACCCTCAGGCACTGGGCCCGGGTCTGGAACTCCACCCAGATGTTCATTTCCTGTCCCCTCCTTGAGCTGGTGGAAGCAGGGAACAGTCCTTCCCCTGCACCCTCTATCCAGACGGATGAGGAGAGAGGGGCTTAGGCAGGCACTGGTAACAATGTAAATTATTAGGCAAGTGGGTTAGATTTCTTTTGTAATAAACTATTTTTGTACAATATCCCCTGCTTGGCTGGTGCAGTCCTGAGGAGGTCGGGAGAAACCATCTCTCTGTGCACGCCTGTGTCAGACTAGCCTATGTGATGCTGGGACTTCTGATGTGTGTGGTCAGGAATTGTCCCTGTCCATTACTTCCTGCATCTCCCCAGGGGACCCTTTCACACACCACAATGTCCCGGGATATGTGTTTCTGGGGACCCACAGCAGACTACAGTTCTGAGCCTCCCTGGGTGTCACAGGGGAGGGGTTTCCTAGCACTGCCTCACAGTGAGGATCACATTTTACTCAGTGGCTCCACAGGGCCCCCTGGGACACACAGCTTGTGTGTCGACCCTGGAGTGGGTCTCTAGGTGACAGTCAGCATTTGTAACACATCACCACAAATTCAGTGGCTTTTTAAAAAGGGCACAAATGTTGCCAGGTGTAGTGGCTCATGCCTGTGATTCCGGCACTAGGTGGCTGAGAAAAAAGGATCATCTCAAATTCAAGGCCAGCCCGGGCTACACGGCAACACCCTGTCTCAAAAAAATAAAATATGATAATAAAAAGGCACAAAGGTATTCTCTTACAGTTCTAGAAAAGAGCAAAATCTGCTTCAGGCGGCCTCAGTGCAGGTGTGAGCACGCAGGTTCCTTCTGGAAGGAATCCTCAATCATGCCTTTCCCACCACTCTGAACTCCTGCTTCCATGTCCCCTCTCCCTGGGGTCCCTGCCTCCCTCTCACCAGACCCTTACAATGATGGTAGGCCACCTGGTCCTCCAGGATCCTCGGCCCATCTTCTGGGATGAGAACGGAGCTATGTGAGGAGCTTTCTTTTCAGTGTGGCACAATCAGAAAAGCACATGCACATCTGGGTGTTGGTGATGGGGTCACCCGTGTGCACCTAGGCTCCTGATGGGGTTGACTGGGTCGCTAGTGTCTGCCCCTGCCTTGGGGCTTTGGTGTCCAGGTAGCTGCCTGATTGGAGGGATAGTTTCCTGTGGCTGCTGTAACGAATCTCCACCAACAAGATAACTTAAAACAATAGAAAATTAGCCTGGTCTGGTGGTGCACCCCTGTGATCCCAGCACTCCGGAGGCTGGGGCAGGAGGGTCCCTGAGAGTTCCAGACTACATGGTGAGTTCAAGACCAGCTTGAACTACACAGCAAAACTCTGTCTCAAAGCAAAAAACAAAAAGGGGGCCGGGGATTTTGCTCAGTAGTTTCGCCGCAGCTACACAAGTGCAAGTTGCGGAGTTCAATTCCCGGTACCAAAAAAAAAAAAAAACAAAAATTATTCTCTCCCAGTCCTGGAGCCCAGGCCATGCTCCCTCCACAGCTCCAGACAGGGTCCTTCCTGCCCCGTCCAGCTTCGAGTGGCTCAGGCCTTCATCGGCTTGTGGCCGCGTCACTCCCATCTCTGGCTGCTCCTTCACACGGATCCCCTCTGGTGTTTGTGTCCTTGCCTCCGCTGTCTCTTCTAAGACTTGCTGGATTTAGGACCCATTCAAGGGATCCAGTATGATCTCAGCTCCACATTCTTAGCTTAATTACATTTGCAAAGACAATCTTTCTCTTTTGTTTTTTGTCTTTTTGGACCAGGGATCGAACTCGGGTCCCTGTGCTTTTGAGGCAGGTGGCAGAACCACTGAGCTAAATCCCCGGCCTTGACAATCTTTCTTTTTCTTTGAGACAGGATCTTGCTATGCAGTCCAGGCCAACCTTGCAGTCACTGTGTAGCCCAGGCTGCCCTCGAACTCACTTTGATCCTCCTGCCTCAGCCTCACAAGTGCTAGGATGGCAGGAATGGGCCACCACATCCAGGAAAGACGGTCTTTCCAAACAGGGTCACATTTTCAGGTTGCAAAGGTAGAATATGGGTGAGGGTTGTGCTACGCAAGCAGCTGTGTATGAGAACCTCCCTGTCCCTCCTGACATCCACCACAAATGTAATGTCATTTCTGTGAGCCCCTCCCCCCTTGCTGCCACCCTCCCCATGTGTCAGGAGCACAGGCCATGGAGGCAGAGTGAGTTCAAGTCCTCCTCTTCCACTTCTTGGTTTTGTGGCTGAGGTCAAGCAACTTCATGGTCTTGAGCCCCCAGTTTCCTCATCTGTAAAAATGAGGGCACAATGATAGGGTGCACCTGAAGGGGTGCTCTGATGACTAAACATGAGTGAATTGAGCAGGTGTGGTGGTCACACCTGTAACTCCTGCACTCTGGGAGACTGAGGCAGGAGGACCCCAAGTTCAAGTCCACCCTGAGCAATTTAGGGACTCACTGAGATGCTGTAAAACTTTTTTTTAATTCTTCTTTTTTTGGTACCGGGGATCGAACTTGGAACTTTGTGCTTGCGAGGCAGGCAGCGGAACCACTGAGCTAAATCCCCGGCCCAAAACTTTCTTTAAAAAACCACTGGGAATATAGCTCTGTGTGAAGGCTCTGGGTTTAATTTCCAATACAAAGAAGGAAGGAAGGGGAGAGAAAGGAGAAAGGAAGGGAGTGAGGAAAGGAGGAAGGCAGAAAAAGTCAGTCATTAGTGTGCCTCTACCCTTTAAAGCTACAATCCAGAAAACCTATTGGCCAGAATCTAACCGCACTTATCCCAGGGAAGCCTGGGAAATGTAGTTTTCTCTGGGCAGTATGTTCCCAGTTAAATTCAGAAGTTTCTACTTCGAAAGGAAAGAGAGAATGGTATCAAGGACAAACCTATCTGTCACACCAAAACTCTGACAACAAATAACTACATGACCCTGGGCAAAGTGACCGTGCCATACTGAGCCTCGATTTCCTGACTGTACAAGGGGAACACCCACCTCTCAGGGTTAGCAAGGTGATGAAGATTTAATGAGAATGGCTGGCACTCAGCACAAGCCCTGGTCCCGAGGTGTGTGTGTGTGTGTGTGTGCAACTGTCCCTGCATCTGAGGGCTGAACTCAGCACCAACCCTGCTAAGTTACTTCCCTAAAACAAGGGATCTGGCTTCTCCCCATGTGGAAATCCCCTCAGCCTCCATACCTTGGGACCCAGACTGTGTCCTTCCACCCCCTCCTTGCTCGCAGGGACAGACAAGAACTCGGAGGAGAGGGGAGATGGAGGGCTCTTTATGGGGCCTCTGTCCGCCAGGACCTCAGAATTCAGCACTCGAGCCAAGGTCTAAGACATCTTTCAATGGCTGCCCCAGCATTTTGGGTCATCGCTAAAGGCAGATATCATCTCTAGTGCCTTTCTCAGAGACCCCAGCCCCTGCTGCACAGTGTCACTGCCCTCACCATCCTGGGTAAACCGGAGAGTCAGAGGACATCACTCCCAGGTGCATGCATGAAATCTAGCAATCCTCAATGTTGGCCATGTTTCAAACAAAAATTGTAAGAGCATGAGAGCCGGACGGAACACACGTGCTCTCTAGGTGTCTGCAGAACCTCGTGTAAGCCAAACCTTTGTTTTGTGGAAGGAAAATTGAGGCTGAGAGGGAAGACACTGACTTACACCCAGATTCCATGGTTCACCATAACAAATGGGGCCAGGGATTTATCTCAGTGGTTCCGCTGCCTGCCTCGCAAGCAGAAGGACCCAAGTTCGATCCCCGGTACCAAAAAAAAAAAAAGGAACCATAATAAACGGACCAAAGTCATCACCCGAGACCCCACAACGCCATGTGCCTCAGGCTATGATGCCCTCAGAAAGTTGCAGCATCACTTCTATAATATTCCTGCAGCCAGAATTGAAGCCCAAGGAAGCACAGCTAGGCTCACGCCAGGGGAGCATCCTAATAAGAAGTGGCCTGGAATCTCAGAACTGTCGCCATTCCAGGAAACAAAGAAATCCAGAAATGGAAAGAAACCAAAGAGATAGGAGAACGGAGCACAACACACCATCCCAGAGTACCTGAGGCAGGCATGGTGGTGCACACCTGTCATCCCAGCACTCTGGAAGGCTGAGGCAGGAGGGTTCCAAGTTCAAACTCAGCCTAAAGAACTAAGCAATTTAGCAAAACTCAGTCTCAAAATAAAAAGGGCTGGGATGTAGCTCAGTGTGAAGGCCCTGGGTTTAATCCCCTATGCTGAAAAAAAAAATATCGTACTGCCGCCTACCTCGAAAGCACAAAGTCCCAAGTTTGATCCCCGGTACCAAAAAGAAAAAGAAAAAGAAAAAAAAAGATCCTAGACTGGGAGAAAATTTTTGCCACAAGGCAGTTTGGAGACAACTGGCAATTTGAGTAGTTTTAGATTCCTCCTTGTGTCACTGTGTCATGTCTGCAGTTAAACTGCATCAGGACTGTGGGAGGAAAACGTCCTTAGATCTGCAAATACAGCTGAAGTATTTGGAGGCAAATGTCTATGATGGGAAACCTGTTCTCAAAGGGCTGGTGGCAGGGCTGGGGAGATGGCCCGGCAATGATAAAGCAGTTGGCACCGTGTTGACACCCGCAAATCTGGGGGAAGGGTGTAGAAGACCGCTCTGCCCTGTCCTTGCAACTTCTAAGTTTCAAGTGACTTCCGAAACAGCATTTCATAATAGAAGTCAGAGTTTAACCGCCCGCTGGGTTTTTGTTGTTGTTGTTTTGTTTCTGTGGAGCTGGGAACAAAGTCTAGGGCTTTTAAGGATCTGTGTTGCTAAGAGTTTCTAGGTCTGCAGGCATCTGTGGTCAGTCTGGGGAGTACAAGTGCGAGCGTGCTGCTTCAGACTGCCTTCGGGTGTGCCAACGGCGGGGGCGGGGTCAGAGCCTTAGGGGCGGGGCCAGAGAAGCCCGCTAAACTCCCGTCCCAAGGGAGGCTAGTCTGTGCCCGGCGCGCCCTCTAGTGGTTACTCTGAAGTCCTAGCCTCTGCGTTTCATTTAACATATTGGGTTACAACGTATGTGTATTACCACACCATTTACCTAAACTGTACAATTTCATATTTTCAGTGAATTCACAGAATTCTGCAATCATTAGAATCCATTTTGTTTTATTTATTGGGTTTTTTGAGATAGGATATCACCATGTCATTCGGGCTGGCTTTGAACTCACATCAATCCTCCTGCCTCAGCCTCCTGATTGCTGGGACTATGGGCCTGTGCCACCAGGCCGGATAGAATCTATTTTAAAAGTTATTTTCATTCCTAAAAGAAACCTACTAGTAGTCAATTCCTATTTCCCCACACACTTCCCCTCTCCACCCCAGCCCTATTTCACTGTACTTTGTGTCTCTATGAATTGACTTATTCTGGTTGTTTCATAGAAATAGAGTTACACAATATGCGGTATTCTATAACTGGCTTCTTTCACTTAGCATCATGATTTCTTTTTTTTAAAGTAAAAGTTTAACATCTATTTAAAAGTAAAAGAAGAAAAAGAAATACTAAAGAAGAGGAAGACGGGCCGGGCGTGGTGGAGCAATTCTGTAATGCTAGTACTCAGGAAGCAGAGGCAGGAGGATCTCTGTGAGTTCGAGGCTAGCCTGAACTACATGGTGAGACCCTGTCTCAAAAAACCAAAAAAAAAAAAAAGAGAGAGAGAGAGAAAGAAAGAAGAAGAGGAAGAGAACATAGGCCCTGCAAGAGCAAGACAGAGGCCTAGCATCCTGTTTTCTAGGTTCATCTATGCTATAGCATGTATCAGAATTTCAATTTTCTAATTCCCAAGTAATATTCCATTGTATGGAATATTATACACCACTGTACTTATTTTTTTGTGTGTGGTACTTCAGATTGAACTCAGGGCCTATGCACTGAGCTATAGCCTCAGCCCTTTTTATATATTTTTATTGGAAGACAAAATCTTGTTTAGTCACTATGTTTCCCAGCCGAGGCTCAAACTTTTAATCCTCCTCCATCAGCCTCCCAAAGATCTGCACCCTTTACAGATATACACCACCACACCCAGTTTATTTATTCATTTAAGTACATAATTTTTTTTTTTCTTTTTTTGGAGACAGGGTCTCACTATGCAGTTCAGGCTGGCCTCAAACTCACAACAATCCTCCTGCCTCGGCCTCCCAAGTGCTGGGATTACAAGCAGGCGTGTACCACCACACCTGGTTTCAAACGGTTTTTCAGAGCAGCTTCAGCATGCAACATTACCATTAGCAGCATTAAAGGCTCCAATGTCACCACATCCCTGCCAACCCTTGTTGCATCTGTCTTTGGTATGATGGCCAGCTTCGAGGATATGAAGGGAGTTTTATTTTATTGTGTCTTATGGTATTGGAGATGGAGCTCAGAATTTCAAACTAGGTCAGCTGATGCTACAGTCCCAGCCCGAAGTGAGATTTCCTAGCAGTTTTGATTTTTACTTTCCTGACTGACAATGGCTTTGAGTGTCTTCTCATGCCATCCATTTCTTTTGTGCCCAGTATACAACCATGTAAACTATTTTCCCAGCCACGTGTGGTGGTTCATGCCTGTAATCCTGTCACTCGGAAGGCTGAGGCAGGAGGATTGCTGTGAGTTCGAGGGCAGCCTGGGCTACATAGTTCAAGGCCAGCCCGGACTACATAGTGAGTTCCTGTCTCAAAAAAACGAAAAATAAAATATTTTCCCATTTGTGACCCAAGTTGCTTAAATCAAAGATTCAACAGTGTCTTTGAAGCCCGGTAGGTGCTCATATCCAACCCCTTCTCAGCACCCTGTGTTCGATGGTCAGCATCACCGCGCATGCGCTTACACCACGCATGCTCTCACAACTCTCACACATAGGCAACCCCAAGTAACACTCGGCACTCTTTTGCAGGTTTTCACATTTGACGTAAACAACGTTGTGCTGTAGTAATCCCCCTGTTCTTGCTTTTTTTAATTCATGGTATCGGTTTCCTAGGCTGCCGTGTGACAAAGTGCCACTGGCTAGGTGGCTTACAATGACAGAAATTCATTGGCTCACAGTTCTGTTTGCCGGAAGCCGAAATCAAGGTGTTACACCCCACGCTGTTTCTCTCTGAGGCTCTAAGAAAGGGTCCATCCTTGCCTCGTCCCGGCTTTTGACAGTTTCCATCATTTCCTGGGTGCTCTGCGTGTGTGTGTGTGTGTGTGTGTGTGTGCGCGCGCGCGCGCGCGCGCTGGCGTGCCTGTATCTGTGCCCCAGGTCCCTTCTTCTAAGAACACCCGTCACATTAGATTTCAGGCCCACCTTAACCCAGCGTGACTTCATTTCATTAAACTGCTTACATCTGCAAACACCGTTTCCGGATGGCGTGATGGCGCACGCCTGCAGTCCCAGCTACTGCCCAGCTACTGCCCAGCTACTGCGGGAGGGTCAAAAGTTCGAGGCCAGCGCAGGCAACTTAGTGAGACCCTGCCTACAAAAAAGAAAAGAAAAGAAAAGAAAAAGATGGACCTGGGATTTAGCTCAGTGGTTCCACCGCCTGCCCCGTAAGCTCAAGGACCCGAGTTCGATCCCCAGTACCGAAAAAAGAATGAAAGAAAGAAAGAAAGAAAGAAAGAAAGAAAGAAAGAAAGAAAGAAAGAAAGAAAGAAAGAAAGAAAGAAAGAAAGAAAGAAAGAAA